>JAAGKR010005120.1:13382-44786 GCA_011419295.1 Clarias macrocephalus | reverse complement strand
CACCCACGCCCCCCCCCCCCCCGCTCTCTCTCTGTCAAGCTACACATGGCATGCCTGAGGTGTCTGAAATCCCAACCCTTTCAGCCCTCCGGACCTGTCTGATACATCCTGGTGCCCCGCTTCTGGTTGGAGTTCTTGTTTCATGAAAGCCTCTGGCTGCTGCTGAGGAGGGACTCGTATGGTCTTCTTGGGATGTGTGTGGTGACTGTCGATGGTTCCACTCAGTGATCATGAAGATATTCTTGGACTTGGCTGATGCAGGCAGTTTTTCTGTGATGGCTTATAACTGCAATAAGTTGCTCAATAGTTTCAGAATTAAAATGGCCACAGTTTTGTATCCAAGCTTAAAGTGAACATTCATTCTTATAGCACTCAAACTCACCAGGGACTGGGAATCATTTAATATAAAACCATCTATCTTTAGGTATAACCCAGTGAGAAACATGTGCAGATGATCAGGCCGGTGATTAGTTTACTGGCGATGCTGAATACTGAGTGGTTGAAACAGATGAGAGGGGAAATGAGGTCGCTGCTGAGGTTATTGGGTTCACTTTTGAATCTGGTTCGTCTCAGGGGTTTTTCCTTGCCATCATCACTCCTGGCTTGCTTATTAGGGACAGACTGATAATTTATAGTCTTTTTCAGCCATTTTCTGATTTATATCCATAATTTCCCATTTCTATAAAGCAGCTTTTGACAATCGCTACTGTTAAACAACTGCTACTGTATACAAATATAATTTGATTTTATTTTAATTTGAAATTATTATAAATGAATAAGAGTACACATATGTAAAAGATTTTCCATGAGCAAATTAGTAATTTTTTATATATATATATTTGTGATTGAAATGTATTTACACAAAGAGTTTAACTTTAAAATAAATTTCAAACGTTGAGAAGCCTGAAGATTAATGAATCATAAGAAGGGGTTAATTTGGACGTGTCAAGGTCTCAGCTTCAGATATTCCTCTTAAATTATTCAGTAGTTGAATAATGGGCATAGTTAAGAGTCTGGACCTGCCATCATCTTCTGGGAATTAACCAGCTATTCATAACTGGATGTAGCAAAGTGCTAGAGATACTTTTCCAAAGCCTAATGTAATATATATCTATTTTTTATGGTTCAACACGATGACCTTTATCTTGAGTTCACATCTTTTAGTTTTCCCTTTTATTTGTCTAAAATAAGCACCAAATGGCTTTGACCTTTTCATTATCGATGCTCTTCATAATCAACACATCCCCTACTGTGTGACTAAATGACTTCTTATTTCCTCCCCATGTCAGTCAAGCAAGCAAAGTGAAAAGTGTGCCTGCAGACACGAGCTAATTAGGAAAGCCTATATGCGGCATGCATTTGCTATCCTAGAAAATGATTTTTATTGCCTAGTGCATGAACCAGTATTGAAGACAACATTAATAAACACAAGTTTTGAAGTTTTCGTCAGTCGGAAACTTTTTATTAGATCAATCTTATCACTTTTTTAAAAACATTTTATCATTTTATCCAAAAAAAGCTTTTTTTTTTCCTTCTTCAGGGATAATAATAACACCCTTTCTCCCAGTTCAGTATTTCTTTTCTTTAATGCCTCATGCCAACTTTTTCAGTGTACCCGCTGTGTTAAGTTTTTCTGCAATGCTTTTTACTTGCACGGCCAAAAGCTTTTCTCACCAGGTGTTTAAATGACAACTCTGCCTTAAGTAGGATGCAGAAAGCCTCGGATTTGAACATTAACCATGTTGTCGCTCTTTGCAGCGCTAAAGTAAGAGTCCTCGATTTGCTGGGACGTGCATGTAGAAAGAAACCGCGCTCACCTACATATTTGCCCTGATTTAAGGCTTTTAGCTGAATTGCCTTTCTACCAGAGCGATAATACTTTTCAATTTAGGATTTCATTCTTGTACTTATATACACATTGTAAAAATGTCACTTTTGAGGATAATTTCTATTCTACCTGTTTCTGTTTAGCCAGATTTTATAGAGAGAGGCTGTCCTGTAATAATAATTATATATACACAATAATAATAATAATAATATAATAATAATAATAATAATAATAATAATAAATTACATACATATATATATATATATAACAATATTATATTACATACATATATATATAACATACATCATACTTTTTTTTAACCTAAAGTGTGTATAGATTTTTTTGTTGTTGTTGTTGACTGACTCTGTATATAGAATAAGCCAATCAGCAGCACAATACATAAAATCATGCAAATGCATGGTCAAGAACTTCTCACATCAAACATCATAGTGTGATCTTAGTGATTTGGCTGTAGCATGGTGGTTGGTGCCAGATTGGCTGGTTTGAGAAATTTTTAGAAACTGCTAGTCTGTTGGGATTTTCACACACAACAGACTGTACAGAATGTTTCACCAGTGCCTTGTTGAGGAGAGAGGTTAGAGGAGAATGAGCAGACTGTTAAAGCTAACAGGATGGCCACAGTTACTCAGATAAACACTCCTTGCAACGGTGAGCAGAAATGCTGATCAGAACACACAGCGTTTATAATCTAGGGTCAGTATGCACATGTACTTAGAACAACATTAATCACCAGTAAACTGGTGACAGGATCCATGGGCACCCAAAGATCACCCATGTCATGGGCACCAAAGGCCATCCCGTCCAGCAGCTGGACATTATAATCAATTAATTACAAAGTTCAATGCCGGTCAAAATAGAAAGGCATCAGAAAATCCTGTGCACCCCAGCCAGCCATGCTTTGGGCCCAGTAGGCAAACAGAGCCAGCCTCCAAACTCTCCAGATGCCAATCCGATTGAGCACCTATGGGATGCACTGGACATGCAAACTCAACCATCACCCACAGCATCCAAAGAATCAACTGCCAATGTCCTTGTGCCAGTCACCACATCACACCCCCAGAGGTCTTTTGGAGCCATGCCCTGAAGGGCCAGGGCCACTGCGGTGGCATAACGGGAACCCCAAAACCTAGGTAGTTTTATTGTTAATGGTATTAAAGTTATGGCTGATCAATTAATCTATGTACGGTACTGTGTAAAAGCATCGAGCCAGCCCTCACTTCTTCATATTTTGAGTCAGACATTCTTGTATTTTTAATGTAGTCTTCGGGAATATTTCTCCAGGCTTCCTGGTGGACTCATTTTTGGAAAGTTTTTGTATTCCGTTCTTTAGTCCAGACCCTGTACCTGAGCAGTTTCAGGGGAATGGTTTTTTTTTTTTTTTTTTTTTGTGAAGCCACACAGTGACATATGAATCAGTCAACCCCAAAAATATCTAAATTATGGCAAGAACCAGTAAGAAACAGGTGCAGATGTTGACAGATGTTCAGACCGGTTGATTACTGCTGATGCTGAATGCTGAGTGGCTGGAACAGACGAGAGGGGAAATGAGGTCGCTGCTGAGGTTGTTACATAAACAACCCATTAAAAAAAAAATGCAACCTGTCACAGTGAAACTGTTGTTCCCATTTCTTTAGTTAAATCTACATCATTCCATTTAATATAAAGAAATGAGGACCAAGGCGATGGCTAATTATATCTAAAATGTTTAATTATGTTAAAATAAAGTTTTTTTTTTTATTACTAAATGATACTAAAATTTCGAACAGATTTTTTTTTCTAGTTAAAAATAAAATAAATAAAGCTACAGTAGCAAAGATGACATTTCTGACTTTATCCTGAATTACATGAATCCATGGTCTGTACACTTATGCCACTTGACACGTTCTGGAAAATTACTTGTACAGTTAAGGGTAGAATTATCTCAGCCAGGATACACACAGTTTTGTGGAGGAGCATTAAACGTGATGATATGTAATTTTTCACGGTATTGAAGTTTAAACCAACAAAACACGATATGCCACATAGGTTCATGTCTACATTTAACATCACCTTATATTTTATATTTTGATATTTCAATAATCTGAATGACAATTCCGGATCTGTCCAACTTTTCCTAGGCAGCACTTGCTGTTATTTTTAAGAAAGAGGACTGAAAATACGTTTTCTCCTTCCGCTGAGTCACAGTAGATGTACTCGCTTGAAACTTTGTGCTAAATCGGTGCTTAGAATTCTATTGATCTTTACCGCGTCCGTGTCTTTCTTCCCAGAGCTGATAACTATAGCTTTGTTTTCACATGCACGTCTGCCTCTTGATCTTTTTTCTTTCTTTCTTTTTTTTTAAAATCCGGATAATATATCGAATAAGATCATTAGAACCCTTGTGGGAAACTTTTTCGATTTGGAGGTGATTCATTCTGCTATGGAAAACTCTTGAGCCATGCAGGCTGGGTGCCAGTCGAGGCTCAAATGTAGGAGTAGGTGTCGTCTCTTAGGCCTATTTCTGGTTCTGTAGGATGTTGCTCGACACAGACTGAGTTTAGTTTTAAGACAAGAAACTCAGAATCCCAGAAAAGCAAAGTCAAAAAAAAAAAAAAAAAAAAAAACTCGGGTCAGCAAAGCTCCCTGGACCATGAGGATTGTTTTATAAAAGCTCTCAGTATGCACTGGCATCTTGCTCTTAATCGCACAGGTCTGCTCTTTTCTTGGAATCATGGCAAAAAAAAAAAAAAAAAAAAAAATCTGCCAAAAAAACAATGCTGCCTCGCCGATGTATTTTTTATGAAGTGAAAAAGTCGCTAAAAACCCCCATGAAGCAGGATATGACACGAAGAGGGAGAGCGGCTATTTAGCTCCATGCCTCCACCCCTGTCCTGGTCTCCAGCTCACTCGGAGTCTGCTGATGCTGCAAACCATTTACATATATATGAGAAGAGTTTCACAGCATGGCTTTTTATAAAGTGCTTCAACATGCTGCAGGAGTACAGAATCAGAATAGAGTCATTATACGCAAATGCACAAAACACCGTTCGCAAGTGGATTTCTTGATTTATGGCAGCATAAAAATTTTTTTTTTTTTAAAAACCTTGTCCAATTTTTGTGATTTCTCATTCTCAATAACAAAGCCTTTATTTGCACCTGTTTAATCTTTAGTTTTCTGCTCCACCCAAGCGTACTTTGTTTCCTATAATATCACGCTCACAAATCTTTTAGAACTTAACCTTTAAATCAAGGTGTGATGGGTTTCGCTTTTCACATGGTTTTCTTTTTGAGTTATGACGTTATTGGGGGTCGGGCCACATGCCATCCGGCACATCGGCCGATGGATTCTCCCCACCCTGGAGATACAGTATATGCGTCGTTTCTGTGCCGGTTACTTAAGGTGTCGGGTTGCCATTTCGACGCCCAATTGTCATTCATACACTACAAAGGCAATTTGGGAACCCCAATTAGCCAATCCTGCATGTCTTTGGACTGTAGAACGAAACCAAAGTATCCAGAAAAATGAGCTATAGAAAGGGGAGAACATGCAAACTCCACGCACACAGACCCAAGGCGGGAATCGAACCCCAACCCTAAAGGTGTAGCGGGTTAACCACTACGCCACCATAAATCAGCGCTTAGCATCCTACTGAAAAATGTTCTAAGGTAACTGACTGGAAATATTTTTTTTTCTGCTGCTATTAGTTCAGACTATTCTACTTATTCTAACAAGGCTTGACATTTATAGAATAATTATACCATGTATATTCTAATGTAGCTAAACGAATGAAACTTTATAAGCATCTGGAGTCATAATTCATTCGCACAATGCTTTCTCCAAGCTTGCATTTATTGATTGCAATGCTAGCGTCTTTTAGTTGAAGCGTTCCATTAAAAGCTACTGTAAAGAGTAATTAGCCTACTTGTCTTGCATAAGTATTCACCCCCCCTCCTCTTTTGTCATATTTGTTCAGTTACATGATATGAACTTCATTTAAATGATATTTAATATCTAATTGATTATTTTTCTGGTTGTGTAATGTACAGTATGTAGTGACCCAAGGTTACACAGCTACTCCCCCCTCCCCCCCCCCCACATCTTCACTTTTACATTATTAATTTGTAAATTAGTAAATTGATTTTACGTTACATGGTATTTTTTGCAGATCTTTAACATAATAAACAAAAAACAAGTTCACGTCCAGGTCGTGTCTTCATGATCTTCCATGGTCAACAGCAGAGGCCATCTAACTTGCATTAATGCTTATCTCTCCATCTACTGCTCCTTATCTTTTACCTGCGCCATTCCTGCCAGAGGCGAGCTCTAGAAACAAAAGGGGAGTGGATTGTGCCAGGCTTGTGTCCAGACGGAGCAGATCGACATCAGTTCTGCTGCCGTTTTTCACACCAGCCCATCTGGGCAGTCAGTCTAGACCCCAAAGGCTCAGACCATGGAGTTTGATTGGTTATGTTTCCCCATGTGTTGCAATCACAAAGTAAGATGCAGAGCTGAAATAAAATGCAATAGC
This sequence comes from Clarias macrocephalus, assembly GCA_011419295.1. NCBI lineage: Eukaryota > Metazoa > Chordata > Actinopteri > Siluriformes > Clariidae > Clarias > Clarias macrocephalus. Next base: position 38,429 of record JAAGKR010005120.1, on the reverse strand, counting down.
CGCCTCTTTTTTCCTCTCTTTCATTAAAAATTTAAACATTGTCAAAGCCATTGAGATATAGCTTCAAATAAATGATTGTATTTTTATATATATATATATATATAATTCTTTTATTTTACTTTTCACAGCCCCTGGAAGGCTGCGTATGAGACATAATATTTATACATTACATATGTTACAATATATGCTTTAACTTCCTTCATCCATTAATTCTTTTATTTTTTATTTTTATACATGTACTCATCAATCACCCGTTTTTCACAGTGGGCATATTTTATTGATTCAGTCTGGAGTTAGATCCATATTTAGACCCGACGTGACGTTATCGTGCCTTAATTATGCTTGACATCATGTTTATACACCAAAACATACCTCCTGCTGGATACCAGACGTGCTGCAAATGATGAAGGGCGCTCAACTGTGACCTTTCTCATGCCGTGAAGAAGCAGGCTGGGTTTATTTATTTTTTCTTTTTTCATTTTTGATTTGCATAAAAAAACAACAACACCGACAACCGCGGAGCTGCTACGGCAAGGTTATGAAGGGCAGTGCAAGTGAACACTCCTGTAACATCTGCTATTGCATTGCTTCATATTGTTTCGTAAGGAAGAAGAAACTCTAATCATTTTATATTTCATTCCATACATCAGAGGAGTTTATACTATGTATATACTGTACATACAGTATGCATGCAATGAAATCTGTTAATTTGTGCAATTATTCAATCAGTTGATTTTGCGTCAGCAGTGTTGTGCATAAAATGACGCAGATGCATGTCAAAAGCTACAGTTTTACAACGTTCATCCGAAACACCAGAATGGGTGGAAAAAATGTGATCTCTGAGACCTAGCATCATGCATTGTACCAGATGGACTGGTTTAAGCATTTCCCAAATTGCTGATGTCCTGGGAGATTCACTCAGGATCTACTGCAGAGATAAATCCACTATGTGGCCATCCTGCTGGCGGAAACGCCTCGCCAGGCTGTACAGTAACTCAAACAACAACCCTTTACAACTCTTGTGAACTGAAAAGCATTGGTAAAAAAAAAATACAGTAGGACGATCCTTGAGGCTGACGGGTTCCAGTTCCACTCCTGTCCGTCAGGAATAGGAATCTGAAGTGACAGTGGGCACAGACTCATCCTATGAGCTATAGGAAGATTAATCTGCCTGGAGTGATGGAGCTGAGGCACTGAAGTTTGTGATTAATCCCAGGTAGAGGTGTGCTCTAGTTAATGAAATATTTGAGTAATTGAGAAATTTGTCATTTTGTTTTAATATATCGCTTGTGTAGTGTATCGCAATAAAAATTTTTTTTTTTGTAATTTTATTTTTTTAAAAATCTACTCAAACTCATATATCCTAGATTCATTACATATAAACTGAAATATATCAATATTCTTATTTATTTTAGAACCTCAAAATATATGAGTATTTCATATCCAGTTTGAGTATTCATGCAGAATAAATACCATGCAGCGCTCTTTCTAATTCCGGACACGCAACCACAATCATGGGGAAGACTGCTGACTTTGACAGTTGTCCAGAAGACGAGACGATCGCTGACACCCTCCACAAGGAGGGTAAGCCACAGAAGGTCATCGCTGAAAGGGCAAGCCGTTCACGGACTGCTGTATCAAATCATATTCATGGAAAGTTGACGGGAAGGGAAAAGCATGATGGAAAAAAGGCGCGCAAGCAACAGGGAGGACCGCAGAGTTACGAAGATTGTCAAATAAAGCTGGTTCAAGAACTTAGCTTGATGCAGTAGAGTGAGGTGTGTGTGTGTGTGTGTGTGTGTGTGTGTGTGTGTGTGTGTGTATGTATCACAGAACCCAAGTAGCTTGAAATCCCATGTGAAGTTTACTCAGTCTGTAATGATTTGGGTTCCATGTCATCTGTTGTCGTTCCACTGTGTTTCATCGAGTCCAAATTCAACACAGTCGTCTACCAGGGGATTTTAGAGCACTTCATGCTTCCATCTGCTGATAAGCTTTATGTTGATTTCCTTTTCCAGCGAGACTTAGCACCTGATCATGGTGCCAAAACTACCACTAGCTGGTTTGCTGACTGTGATATTACTGTGCTTGACCGGCCAGCCAACTCGCCTGACCTGAACCCCATAGAATATCAATGGGCTGTTGTCAGGAGGAAGACGAGAAACACCTAACTTAATGATACAGATGAGCTGAGGGCTGCTATTAAAGCAACCAGGTCTCCAATAACGCCTCAGCATTGCCACACACTGATTGCCTCTATGCCATGCAGTTAAAGATCCCAAGTGAGCGCAGAACTTAACCGAATTGTCAGAAGTTGGATATTTCTGTAGTTTAAATAATTATTGTATTTATTTAACTTTTAATTAGATTTTAGGGAATCTTATAATATTTTGGGATAACATGCTTTTTTATTTTCATGATCTGTAAGCCATAATCATCAAAATTAGTTCAAAGAAAAGTTTTCACTTTAAGTATAATGAATCTATACAAATAAAAGAAAGGTTTTGCTTGTACACAGTTCAGATCTCGCTCTTTCAGTGATGTCTTTACATTTCATACACTGGAGAAAGCGGAACCAGTCTCCGAATATTTTCTGTCTGTCTGTATATCTGTATGTCTGTCCTGCCAGATTTTGTCACAGCATCAGACAAAACTGGCTGGACAGAATTTAATGAAACTTTTCCAGTCCTTAGGTATCTGCCTGAAGCTAAACCTGCACCATAAATGTGGATAGAAGTGAAGTTATGAGCAGTTTTGTGCCAGATTATACACTGAGAGTTTTGACAGCGTACTGCACATGCATTAAATCGACTGCTGGAAAGAATATAACGATACTTTTGCAGTACTTACAGTAGGTATCTGCCTGCACCATGAGTGAAATCAAAATGTTGAGTAAAAGCCACGTTATGGACAGTTATGTGCTGGATTCAATAATCTACTTTAAAATAATAAAAGCAGATAATTAGCTACTTGCTCATTGGAAACAAACACCTGCACGAATAGATATTAATTAGAAAAGCTAAACTCAATATTTTTACTGAGATTAGTTAATACGTTCTCAGCTGAAATAACAGCGCTGAAGTGGTATAAGTGAATTTTAACACGCTGGAGTCATTGTAAGACAAAACATCATCTTTATCAGATCTACGTTTTCGATTTCTCGAATCTGTGATTCACTCTCCGATTACCGGACAGGGAGTGTGTTTGGCTTATGACGAAAGAAGTACAACTTAGTGTAAACAAGGCATGAGATACTCAACCTTAAAAAATGTGATTTCTTTGTTTAATGAGTTAGACAGAGAGTTCTGCTGTACAGACAGACAGACAGACAGACAGACAGACATGTACTGTACGTGGGCTTCAACCTGAAATAATAATAATATCAGTGATTACATTAAAGCTGATCAGATTATTTTTAGTTTTAACCTTTTAACTATTTCTACAAACTCTTTTAAAAGCTCGTATAAAAATATATGAGTTTCACGTTTAGAATGATTTTTAATTTATTGGGATGCGCAGGATAATTACAAATCTATATTCTCCATGCATGCTTTGACTCAAACTTAGGTTTCTGCAGAACCATATACAGTAGCATGTGCAGCTCGTTTTGTATTTAACATCCCCAGGACAGCAGGGAGTGTAAAAGCTTCCCTGCCTGCTTTCCATGTCCTGCAGCTCCACACTGTTGAGGCTCGTCTAAAGCGCGACAGGCAGGCGATTCCCGAACGAACCGATTCAGTTTAAACGACTCCCAAAGTGATTCACTGAATCGATTCGCAAGGCATAACAAACCGAAAAAGTTGAAAAAGTTGGCAGCTTGTTTACATTTATGATGTGATTACAGAATATTTCATTATTGCCGGGTCATTAAGCGCTTAATAAGAAATAAAATCATAGTTTTGACACTGAATCTAAGGAAGCCAGTAAAAAGTTTTAAATCAGACAAAAATCTAATTTAATTAAAGTCTCTTTAATGATAATTATCGTAGTGTATATAATATAGAGCATTAATTTAACAGTGTTGATGGTTTTTAAAGTATATAATTAGTTCATTCATAGTCTATACCGCTTATCCTGTATACAGGGCCGGAGGGGGGGCCTGGAGCCTATCGAAGGAGTCTTTGGACACGAGACTGGGTACACCGGAGGGTGCAAATCTGGTGCAGGGCACACACACACACACACACACACACACTTTTTTTTCTGAGAATGTCAAGTAGTCTAATCGACATGTCTTTGGAATATCAGAGGAAACCAGGGTACCTGGAGAAAACCGGCCAAGCACGAGGAGAACATGCGAACTTCATGCACGCAGACAGGAATCGAACCTTCGACCTTGGAGGCCACAGTTCTGACCACTATGACATTCATTTCCCCATGTTGTCTTAAATTGTACAGTGTATATATTTCAAGGTAAAGTGCATGTAAATATATATTTGTCAAAGTGTATAGGTTTTCATTTATTTATCTGAAACACACACACGTACATATATGCTATAAGTTTTGTCACATTACATTTGTCGCAAATGTATTTTTGGGGGATTTTATGTGTTGGACCAACATAAAGTGACCATAATTTTGAAGTGGAAGGAAAATGATTAACGGTTTTCAAAACTTTTCACAAAATGAAAATCTGAAAAATGTGGCATTCATTTGTACCCAGCATCCCTTTACTCTGACTAACTAAACTCCAGTGGAACCAATTGCCTTCAGACATCACTAATAAGCTCACATAATCACATGTCTTACTAATAAGCTCACATGTTTTCTCTGGCATTTAAACCAACATGAGATAGTGATTTAATATATTGTCTTGATTAGACGTGTGTGTGATGTGATTTTAATTATGTTCTTTTTTAATATTATTTTTTGTTTGTTTGTTTGCTTAATTTTATTTATTTATTTATTTTAATTTTTATTATATTACTATATTAATTTATTATTTATGTGAAGCACTTCTTGTTGTTAAAGTGCTATACAAGTAAAGATGAGTTTAGTTGAGTTGAGTAATGGATTTTAGTTAGGGTTATCAGAGTTAAACGGGGATGAATACAAATGCACAACAAACTTTCCAGATTTTTATTTATAAAAAAAAAAGAAGAAAAAAAAAAGAAGAAAGACACAAAGAAAGAAAGAAAGAAAACCATTTATCTTTACAATTATGTGCAACTTTGTGTTGCTCTATCACATGAATTCAGATTCAAGGGGTTATGAATACTTTTGCGAGAGCACTGTGTGTGTATGTGTATGTGTGTGTATGTGTGTGTGTAAATGCTTGCGCGTGTGCAGTTCATTTCAATCAGACGAATCAACCCTAAGATTCGATTCACCTCCACTGATGTGTTCAAAAGAATCGGATCAGTGAAGTGACTCACAGTAGTAATGCCCGCCGCTGCTCCTCTCGCTTCTCAGCACATCATCACTGCTCGGTCTGGGAGGACAGACCGTCTCGCTCTTTTCCTTTTCTCTTCTTTCTCTGTGAAGCTTGGATAAAGTGCAATATTCGCCTCGCAGACGGGTGTGAATCCTCTTCGGGCACTGGTTGAGCCCGCGATCGCAATTCTTAAAGCTCGGAATGGATTTCTGTGTCATTTAGAAAAAGTGGTTTATTAGTTCAGTGCTCGGTGCCTGTCGGTTGGATCATTGTTGTTGTTGGTGGTGTTTTTGTTTTTGATTCTTTTTTCGCACTCAGTTTTTTTCTTCTTCACTTGACTGCTTGGCACCGGTGGGCATCCAGGCATGGGCATGCATGCAGGTGCAGGGTTTTTGCTCTGCTTTGCGCTCAATCTCTTCAGCGTTCATGCTTTCTCCAGAGAGAGCTCGAGCTTCTGCAGGAGCCTCCGCAGCGCGAGCCGCGGCGCGCGCAGAGAAGATCACAACCAGTTCCGACTCCGTGTGGAAGGAGATCCCGAGACGTACCAGCCCGCGAGCACGTACAGAGGTGAGGGGGGGGGGGCATCAAAGTGGCAATTTTGAAACAATGTTGCGTTTCTCACAAACGTTGCATTTATCACGGACAAGTTTGAGTTTGCCGAGTGCGCATTGGACTGTCTCCAAAAATATCAGAAACTCTCCTCTGTCCAACACACACACACACACACACACACACACACACACACACACACACACACACACACACACACACTGTTTCACATTAAGACTGCCTTTCGTCTATGCATTTGTCTGACTGAGTGTGTGTGTGTGTGTGTGTGTGTGTGTGTGTGTATGGTTAGTTCCTTGTGCCCTAAGTCTCCTGGGATAGCCTCCAGGCCCCCGCGACCCTGTGCACAGGATAAAGCAGTGTAGTCAATGAGCACCTCCAGGGTCTGGGTTCAATTCCCATGCATGTTCTAACTGTGGGCTGGGTTGGTTTACTCCTACATGCAGATTAGGATAATTGGTGTTTCCAAATTGCCCGAAGTGTGAATGAGTGTGTGTGCCCTGCGATGGCTTGGCACTGCATCCAGTGTGTACCCTTAGTGCCTCATGCCCTAAGTCTCCTGGGATAGGCTCCAGCCCCCTCGCAACCCTGTATACAGACAATGAGTGAGTGCATGTATTTTCCTAGGTACTTCCAGGGTCCGAGTTCGATTCCCACCTCTGTGTCTGTGTGTGTGTGTGTGTGTGTGTGTGTGTGTGTGTGTGTGTGTGTGTGTGTGTGTGTGTGCATGTTCTCTCCGTGCTTGGTGGGTTTCCTCCTGGTACTCCAGTGGTACAGTCCAAAGACATGCAGATTAAGCTAATTGGTGTTCCCAAATTACCTGAAGTGTGTTTGCGTGCGTGCGATGGATCTAGGGCGTGCCCCGCCTTGTGCCCCAAGTCTCCAGAGTGAGAGAGTGCATATTTTCCTAATACTAAAGAAAATCTGTATCATTAGATACACAGTGCATTAGAATGAGCTACATTGATTTGCACAAATAAATTTTACCCAAGTGAATCATGACAGCAATTAAAGGTAATAATGGTGTAAATGGCCCGTATTATGCACCAGATCCCCCCATTGGAGGGTTTGTGTGAAGCGTGTCTGCGCTTGCATTCTCTTTCAGATGGTTCAAAGTGAAATAAAAACATTCAAAGATGTTTAAGACACTTGAACTTGCATTGGCAGCTCTGCCAGTTTGCAACTTGCCCTGACACACACACACACACACACACACACACACACACACACACACACACACACACACACACACACACACACACACACCTCAGAGACCTGACCTGCTGTTTGGTTAAATGCTGCCGCTGTGTCCTGACCTATATCTCTGTCTTTTCATATTTGCCTCTCCAGTGAGTTTATACGCCTCCAGTCCGTCTTACTTCCGAGGTTTCACTCTGATTGCTCTGAAGGAAGGAAGGGAAGGAAGCAGTCCCGATGATTATGCTGGCAATTTCGAGGTGAGCGGAAGTATTCCCGTGGCCTCTTTTTACAACCCTGACTCTTGCAAACCTAACATGACTTTAAAAAAAAAAAAAAAAGTTCCTGTCTCAAAGTGATCTTTTTCACTTCACTAGAAAAAGTTTTGGATTCCTGCTGACATTCTGACATCCAAGTGTGTGTTTCGTCATCCGGCACCTTTATCGAATCAAAATTAGAATGGAACGTTTTTATTATGGCCCGTATTATGCAATCGTTTTTTAATACCAAAACTCATAAGCGCCATTGTTTTGAATGTCCTGAGTTTTTTTTTTTTTTTTTGAGTTTCCCAGGAGTCTGTCAGATTCACACCTTTGCAGGTTTAAAAAGCAGGACAAATGGGTTAGTCAGGGCTAATTGAACGCAAATGAAGCTCTGAAAGGAAGAAAAGGTCACACAGATGTGAAACGATGTGAAAACTGTTAGACCTGCAGGTTAGCCCGAAAAATTAATTACTGTGACTGAAAGAGTACAAAAGTACAGGAAGTGCGTGACTTTTCAGTATGAATTTAAACACCTGCTTTGGTAGACAGAAGCACAGATGTGTTTTCATGCTTATGAAGACCAGGAGTCCCAAATTCTAGTGTTCAAGAAAAAACTTTTCTCGTTGCATCTTCTATAGTTTTGGTTTGCGTCTTTTAAAAGATCCTTTCCAACATCGTTGGCTGATATTAATTTTTAATGAATCATAACTTTAACTGTTTAAAATGCTTCAACATTAGGCTTTTTGCACTATTTACTAAGGTTCCACTGTCACTACAGTGTCTATATTCTTAAGTAATTCTCTTCTACATAAAAGCTCATTATCTTTAATTATGTTTAAACATGCAGATTGAACAAGTTCACAATTCCCTTGCTGAAATATACATTCATTTAGTCATTTTTCTCCCTGCAAGTCCTTTTGTTCTGGCCGGGGTTGTCGTACTGTAGACAGAAGTGGACACGGGGTGTGAGGCAGGACTTTGTGCGCACACACACTTACACACTCGTTCACACCTAGGGGTGATGCCGTCTAGCAAGCCTACCTGTCTTTCGGGAAGTGCAAGGATACCGGAGATCCTGGAATGGATTGGGATCATGGATTCGTAAGTAGGCTGGAGTCAGCCATTATACTGTGCGTCACTCCCGGAGCAGACAGGGTTAAGGGTCTGGCTCATGAGCCCAACAGCAGTAATCAACCTGGTTGAGGTGGGGCGCGAAACGCCAACCTTCCGATCAGTAACTCAGAGCCTTAACACGCTGAGCCACCACCGCGTACTCCTATTGCGCATTACGCCACCAGGTAACATAGTTGGTGTTCCAACTATTGTGGTAAAAGCATTTTGACAAACATTCCCATAGAAGCAATGCCTTCACAACATTCACGTCGCACTGCATTATGGGAATGCCTTGGCCAGCAATACTACACTGTATGAACAAATAAGGTCTATCGACACATCATGTCAGAACTCGCCTCAAGACTCAGACCTTTAGCTTTTTCCAGACAGCCTATGCAAAGAAGTAATATAGAGAAATATAGAGACCTTGCGACTTAATTCGCCACTAAAACGCTGGAAAGGTTTTTTCTTTCTTTCTTTAAAAAAAAAAAAAAAAAAATCATCCACTTCTCTCGATCCAGTGTCAAACCTCTATGCCTAAAAACTTTGATGAGCACATTGTGCCGTGAACTTTGATTCCCTGTTGGAAACAACAAACAGAGAAGTGTTGGAGTATAACCTTTAAGATTCTGAAGCTTGTGGCTATAAAATTTTTTATTAAAAAAAAAAAAAATCTTTATACAGCCTGAGATATTGTATGTGCAGAGCATCCGAGACTAAATCTCTATTAAAATGGATTCTCTGCTTGTTTGACTGAATCTTTAACCATGGTGTCAAGGAATCTCCCCGCGCCTGCTGGGTTTCCTCCGGGTACTCGGGTTTCCTCCCACAGTCCAAGGACATGCAGATGAGGTGTAACGGGCGTTCTCAAATTTGCCCGTAGCGTATGTGTGTCTGCTTTGCGATGGATTGGCCCCCCCCGTCTGGGATGGACCCCACCTTGTTCCCAAAGTCTCCTGGGATTGGCTTCGGGCCCCCCGTGACCCTGTACACAGGATAAACGGGATAGAAAATGATGATGTCCCCGACGTTATTACGTTTCGAGCCTTTTCCGTCTTGTTTTTCGTTCATGACGTGATCGTGCCTTCTGGAGATAGGGTTTCAGAGCAAGCAGATGGCTTTCTGAGGCAGGGCTTCACCACCTAAGAAGATGCAGATGTTAGATATTTACATGAGACACATGGTAGACGATGAGAGAGTGCGACGTTGTTCGGAAACTTGTGAGAGTTCACGTCTAGACTTTTCTCGGCTTGTGTTTATTCATGAGACAAATAAAGACGCACGAACGCTGGTGTATTTTAATATTTAAAATTTTTTATATTTTAATATGAATATTTTCGAGAAACAAACCTTTTGTTTATGGTTTGGTTTATTTTTGGAGTTGGCCCTCGAACAAGTGGCACACTTTAACTGAGATGGTGACACTTTTTGCTGTTGCATAAATATTTGATCAATTTGATATGCAAAACCGCTGCCTTTAAAATGTATGCGGAATCTCTTTTGCACGTTAAGTCGGCATGCAGACGCTGAACCGAATGAATTCTTTTGCATAAAAAAAATGTCTTTTGCTGCTTTATATCTTCTGCCTATCATATTGCACTATTATTAAGGAAAGCTTTAAACTGCTCCTTCTTATATATTCAACTATCTGCTAATACACATCTATCAACTCTGACACACAGGAGGATAAAGTGGTTTCTCACGCATGAATGACTTTTTTTTTTCTGTGCTATTGAAGTGTATTTCTTTGCATAAAAGGTTCCCAACAGAGCAGTTAGGTAGGCTCTAAAAGCTTCAGAGTGCAGTGGAAATGGGTTGTTTCAATGTATCTTAATAGCAAAATGGAGATGACATGAGAACACAGAAAACAGAAATTCCAGGCTTTTGAATCGAGAGTCGAGTGCGTACCGTTTTGCAGACATGCATGTGCAAAAAAGCGCAAATGTCGATGCTTTCGCCTGAAAACAAACCTGCGATTACAGAACGAGCCCCATCGGCGATCGGCCCTGATCGGACCCGCGCATGGACATTCGTGCTCTCTGTGAAGTCTAGTCTCGAGTCTTTTGTTAAGGTATGAAAATAGACGGACCCTCTAATATGTCATTCCACTGCATTGAGCTTTGATCACAGCATACAATGTGGTGTCTGAGTGAGTGATAACCTGGTCGTTCGGTACATTCAGGTCATCAGCTGACTTCATTTCGTTGCCACATTACGACATACTGGTGAGTCTCGACCTGAGCGACTGAAGCAACACCAGATCATAACACCGTCTCCAGGGGCTTGTACGGTGGACACTACGCATTGCCTTGCATCAGGGGAACTCATCAGATCACCATTTTGATGATGCAGGTTCACCAAGCGTCTAAGTGATCTCCAGACACAGATATTTTCCAGGTCACCGCTCTTCCATGCAGCGTATAAAAAGTAGACTTTGGGTGTGGATAAGATTTAAGGACACGCTGTACAGTAACTAGGTATATGTAATGGTCCCGGAGCTGTGACGTGCCTAAAACTTTTTAAACATCATCTTTATTTTGTGTTTTAAGTTCCTCCGGTGCCTCATTTTATTTCGGGAGATGATAGGAAGGAGTAAGCATTTCCTCGTGTGCCTTGCAAGGTTGAAAACTCATTTCCTAGAGAACATGATGTTCGCCAAGCTCTCAATTGCTTTAAGCTCCTATAGTTTATCAGATACAAACTAATTCAAAATCTATTGTAAGTGCCCCAAATAGGATTTTTATTAGAGAACGAAACAGCAAAGTAAAGCTCAGCTCCCTATTAAAATCCGGGATAGATGAGTCATGCCATGGAGGAAAACTGCATTGGAGAAATCTAGTCTCGATCCCTTTTTTTAAATTTTTTTAAGTGTGCTAAATTAGAAATGATCAGACAAATCATGTTTTTTTTTGTTTAATTGTTTGTTTTTAATTGTTGTTTCTAAGAACATTATAATGCTAGTTGTACCATTTATAAGGAACATTACACATTTCATATTTAACAGAACCATCTATAGTTCAATCTATATGCATCTTTTTACGATCATCACAGGTCATACAGTATCATTCTCAAGGCTGGAACGACAAATCAACAAAAGTGATGAACGTTTATTCAAAAACAAATAATTCTTCATGTACATCGTTTCTGTTTTTTTTTTTTTTTTTTTTTTTTTTTCATCATCACCAGTTGCAAAGCTTTGAGTCGTGTTCAAGTCTAACCGGGATTTGTGATGGAATTTCTGGGGTATGAAGGCGTAAATCTGATCGATACCTACAGAAGACTTCATGCACAGTACAAGGATGAGACGCTTAATCGGAGTAAAACATCTGAATGGTGCAAAAGTTTTAATCAGTGGATAACTTTTGGAAGAGACACATCTGTCTGTAGGAACAGTCCTGATCTCGTTCTAAGCCAGTTCTATATGTTTGGAAACATGTGAAGGAGTTCCTGGGAGGCCAGTGATTCAGAGCTGAAGCAGAAAAGCAGAGGAGACTTTCTACCTTGATTGTAGAAACACTGAGATAAGTGCATTAGTGTAGCAGAGGATTATATATAGAGAAATAAAGGGAGTTTTTACTCTCAGAACTGTGTTCTGTTATCCTGAACAATCCAAAGTCGTGGTTTGACTCGAACGCCCCTCTTAGTAACTGTTCTGTCGCCAGGATGTCTTCCCCATTGTCTTTAAAAACATCGCTTCTGACCTATTTAGATGGGAGACATTCCTGTTTAGAGACTGGTTCCTGTTTTGATTTTGCAGAAACTGTAATCATTACACAAAACGTGATACAACGAGAAGTTTTTTATTTTTATTTTTTGTTCTTGGAACTGTCTTACTTTTTCTGGACCACGAAAGCAAAGCAGGTCCCCCACTGAACCAGTGGCTGACATTCAGCTCTCTTATCACCAAAGCACGGGTTCGACTCACGGTCAGAGAATGACAAAAACAAAACAAAAAAACAAACACAGATACAAACAAACAAACAAACAAACAAAAAACATTTATATAATACAATATGGGCATTTCAATGATGTGTTTAAATCAAGGAATATAAATAAAGATTGGTTCAAAATCATTTCATCAAAGGAATTGTAACTTAAAAGAATAACCTTATACCAGCTTGTTTCAACTTCACCAAAATGTTTTGACAAAAGTAAATAAATAAATAAATAAATCCCAGCTAGAACAGTTAATCAGTTTTGGCATATATGTAGGATTCTGACATATAATGTATATATACATTAATATCTATTTATCTATACATATAATAAAACTGTCAAGTTTGCGTGTCTGTATATTTGCTATAAAATAACTTGAGGCGCCGTAAAATGAGTAATAGAACACAATAAGGTGATTTTTTTTGTCTGTCTGTTGGTCTGTTTGTTTGTGCAGGCGTCACGTAAAAACTACTGAACGGATTTTAAAGGGGTTTTCGCAGGTGTATCTGGCCGAGCGTGAGGTAACATACAGGCACACGGGAAGAGAAGAAAAAAAACTCCATGATATCATAAAAGACCTTGAAAAAAATCATTAGCTCATTTCAAAATTCAACAGATGGTGCCTTACATTCTCTAATACGAGTGTGCGATTGAAATCTACTTAATAAACACAATCTGACACCTTCATTCCGCGCACTTCACTGTAACACGTAAAATTTTTAGCTCATTCCAAAATTCAACAGATGGCGCTGTACGTTTTTAAAAAAATCCGCTTATGAGTGTGCAGTTAAATTCCACACTCACAAATCTAGTACTGTATCTAGTACTTAAGTATGTATGTAAGGTGTACAGTAAGTGCTGTAAGTGGTATCATGGTGTATTGCGGAGGCTAGCAGTGTGATATCAGCTGTAAGCAGTCACTAATAGACCAGCCTCTTGTTTTCCTCCGTTGGTAAGTAAATACGACAAAGTTGCAGCGTGTTGTGTTACCAGGAAACGCCTGGGAATTTCCAGACAATTTCCTGTCTTCTCTCTGACTGTTCTACGGCACTTGACACTTGAGACTCCTTCCGAAGGTATTACATTTATATCATCCGGGGGAAAAATAAAAATGCACCATAACCTCTTTCATCTGAAGCAGAATTTGAAGTTATAGGAGAACTTTAACCCTTAACAATCCTCACTTAGAACGAAGCATTTTTTTTTCTTCTTTGCATTATTTCCTTGGGGCAATAAGAACAGCAACAACAGTCAGTGTTCATTTTTAATGGATCCCAGTTTACAGTAGGCTTGAGATGTTGCTTCACGGTAAGAGTCAGGAAAGTACTATATTTTCATAGCGTTATCTCAATTGTCTGCATCATTTTTCGCTGGTGACTACAAAAAAGTTGAGCAGAACGTTAAAGGATTCAAATAACCCCGTAAAGTCGCCAGGTCTGCTGCTCTAGAAGAGAAACCAAGCTCAAAAAACACAACAGGCCCTCCTGACGAAGCTGGTAATGTTTTTTAGCAGATGCTTTATTATTATTATTATTATTATTATTATTATATTTTTTTTTTTTTTTTTTTATTTATTTTTTACTGACCTCGGGTTCAACCGGCACGATAATAGCTTCTAAGGAATTGATGTTCTGTTAAAGCCCAGTGTGTTTTTCTGGAACTGCACGGTGACACATTCACACTTTAAAGCACATGATACTGGCCAGCTTTTAGAGACCAGGACACTGTGTTTTGCTTCTTCTTCCAAATGCGTGGTTTCACAAAAAGAACTGCAAATTGCAAAACTGCATTCACCCAGGACTCCAGCCAGACGATTTCTCCGCTTGACCTCATCCCGAGCTGTTTGTAGAGCGAGTCTGTTTACCGTGTTTCGCTTACAAAAAAAAACAAAAAGTCAAAATGCAGCACTTATCAGCCCTGCAAACATACACGAGCATGAAGTCTGTGCTTAATTACATTCGAGGTAAACGGCCTGCTTTGGGTTTCTTCGGCTCAGAGTAACCGGTGAGGCTAAAGCAATAGACGAAACATCTTGCTATTAATTCATTCCATTTGTTTTAAGCGGTTAGAACTCTGTGGCTTTTTGGAAAGCCGAAGCTTCTGCCAGTCCCTCTAGGAGACATGTGTGTTTACTTTGGTCACGGCATCTCCGCGAGTGTTTGCGTGCATGCTGAGAGACGAGCGAGAGCCAAGAGCGGTCACATGGCCACGCCAAGAGCCACAATTAAAACAAACACACTTCCCTCCTCCTGTTCCCCTGCGAGTGCTGTTATGACAGCTACTTAGAGTCCTGCTTGCTTGCTTTTTTTTTTTTTTAATTCTTCTTTCCAGGAAACGGATCACAGCTCTGCCACTCTAAAGCAGAGTGACAAATCCTGCAGCAGGATAAAAAAAATAAAATAAAAAATAAAAAGAGCAGGATAATATTGCAGTGGATGCTTCAGACACACGAGGAGGGGAGAGAGGGGCTGAGACGCAGTGCTCAGGGAGGGTCGCAACTATGCAGAGCTAAATATCCCACTTTCCCACAATGATAACATGCTTTCATTTGTTAAAGCCTATAAATATCAAAAGTTGGCTCATCACTTTTATTGGATTTGCTAATAAAAGTTGCTCGCGAAAAAAGATCTGCCTCAACCCTTTTCAGGAAGCTTTCTTTTTCCTTTTTTTTTTTCTTCCAATAACGTTAATCGGATATAAATATTGGAACCGGGATCAGCGCTATTATTGGATTTGCTTGTTTTTTAACGTCTCTTTTTAAAAAGTCCAGGAACTAAGAACTTTTTTTTTTTTTTTTTTTTTTTTTTGGAGGGAACCTCAGAGCACATCTCGGCTCAGCGTTAACTCGACTCTGATCTGAGCAAATATCCAGTATTTGCATTGGATTTGCTTTTAATTAACAAGAAAGAAAGTATGAAGAGAAAAGGAATAAAATAGTGGACTTTAAGAAAAAAAAACAATGGAATGAGCGTCTTTCCTCCAGACTGCAGGGTCCGGGTTCGAGTCCCCTCGCAGCGTCTGTGTGCATGGTGTTTGCATGTTCTCCATGTAATTGGTGGGTTTCCTCTGGGTTGTCCGGTTTCTTCCCACAGTCCCAAGACATGTAGGTTAGGCTAATTGCTCGTTGCTTGTAGTGTGTGTGTGTGTGTGTGTGTGTGTGTGTGTGTGTGTGTGTGTGTGTGTGTGTGCTTTGCGATGGATTGGCACCCTGCTTACACCCTGCTAAGTGCGCTAAGTTTCCAAGGTTTCTTGCGATGCAATACAGAATAAGTGGTATAGATGATAAAGGAATGAATCTCACTTCCACATTATTATTTTTTTGTTGTTGTTGTTTGTTTTTTTCAGAAACCATATGTCTCCAGAAATCTAAGGAAATATAGATGATTTTTTTAGATGAACGTTTCCAACGGAAAACAGCTTTGATATAAAATATTGAAATAAAGTAAAAAAAAAAATGTTGGGATGTTTTGGAATGGCAACGGACATGCTGTGGCAGGACCTTAAGAGAGCCGTGGAGAAGTCGAATGCCTGAAAACCCTCAAAGAACTGACGCAATGTTGTAAAGAACAATGGGACACAATTCTTGCACGGTGATGCAGGATAAAGTACTGATAAAGTAATACAGGAAACGATTGCTTCACGTTTTTGCTGCTAAAAGTGATTCTATGGGCTATTGACGCGGCGCGGTGGCTTAGTGGTTAGCACTGTCACCTTGCACTGTCAGGGTCCGGGTTTGATTCCCACCGCGGGGTCTGTGTGCATGGAGTTAGGCTCTTAAATAATATGGTACTTAGTATTGTTTATAAGATATATTTCCTTCATGCTTAAATGATATGGCGTTGTTTGTTTGAGGTCATGTGATTATATATATATATATATATATATATATATATATATATATATACATACAGTATAGACCAAAAGTTTGGACACACCTTCTCATTCAAATAGGTTGAATTTGTATTATGGCAAGAAAAAAGCCGCTAAGTAAAGAAAAACGAGCGGCATCATTACTTTAAGAAATGAAGGTCAGTCAGTCCGAAAAATTGGGGAAACTTTGAAAGTGTCCCCAAGTGCAGTCACAAAAACCATCCAGCGCTACAAAGAAACTGGCTGACATGCGGACCGGCCCAGGAAAGGAAGACCGAGAGTCGCCTCTGCTGCGGAGGATAAGTTCATCCGAGTCACCAGCCTCAGAAATCACAGGTTAACAGCAGCTCAGATCAGAGAGCAGGTCAATGCCACACAGAGTTCTAGCAGCAGACACGTCTCTAGAACAACTGTTAAGAGGAGACTGTGTGAATCAGGCCTTCATGGTGGAAGATCTGCTAGGAAACCACTGCTAAGGACAGGCAACAAGCAGAAGAGACGCGTTTGGGCTAAAGAACACAAGAAAGAACACAATAAAGGAAACTCGCTGAATGAGAAGGGGTGTCCAAACTTTTGGTCTGTACTGTATATATATATATATGGAAAAATTATACCTGGAGATTCAAGAGAAAAAAAGCTCTGGTGAAGATCATTAATAAATTATAAGAAAAAAAAACTGTCATGTTAAAGTAAGAAAGTGTCCGTGACTTTTTTTTAACTGACTTTATTTGGGTCCACTGGCCTGCTTAGAGTGTTATATACAACAACTGGACAGTTCTATTCTGATGGGTGTGGTTTCTACCAGAATGACTCCACCCACACTGACAGGACACATCAGCTCATTTAATGAAGGTAAAACTGATGTAAATCCTAAGTGTGGCCTTCACGCTGACTAGACTTCAACACAACTGAAGACTTTGAGAAAGTTCTGAAAAAAAAAATGCTAATGTCAAATTTTAAAAGAAAAAAGACCCTGAGATGCCTAAAGAATTTTTATCTCCCTGAAAAAGTTCCTGAGTTCCCAGTGGAACTTTTTTTGAGCTGCAAAGTTCCTGAAAAGGTTCCTGAGCTACTAAATTGTTAATGAGGTTTAGGGAAAGTTCCTGAGTCCTCAGAAAAGCAACTCGAATTGGTTAAAACATTCCAGAGTTTCTGGACAAAGGACAAAGTTTCTGAGGTGCACATAAAGTTTATAGGTTCCATAAAAAATTGTTTAAATGCCCAAGTGTTATTGGAAAAAAAAAAAATCCTGAATCCATAAAAAAAAGTGATGACCAGAGAGTCCTTAAGCTGTAGAACAAATCCAGTTCCTAAAGAGTTCCTTTCGTTTTTTCATTACGGAAACTGATTTGATTAAAAAGTCCTAAAGTTCTTGAAAGCTGTACTGAGATGCAGGAACCAGTAATGAAAGTTATTGGGTTCTAAAAAAAAAGTCCCTGAGTTACTTAAAAGTTGTTTCTGAAGTCCTGATAGGTTCCTCAAAAGGTCGTTCAGTGGTTAAGGCTACAGGTTACTGATCACAAGGTTGGTGGTTCAAGCCCCAGCTCCACCAAGTTGCCATTGTTGAGTTGTTGAGCAACGTCCTTAACCCTTAACGCGCTTAACTCTGTCAGCTCCAAGGGCGTCGTATCCTGGTTGACCCTGCGCTCTGACCCCGGGGTTTCCTGGGAAATGTGAAGAAACACTTTCACTATATTGTAATACAACGTACCTGTAACAAATAAAGACTTTTTCTTCCTCAAAGGCAAAACAGGAACTAATTCATACGCACACTTTCATGCACATGTGATTCCGTAGCCCAGATTCTCAAGTCGCTGCTCAACAGGTTAAAAGATGGGTTTTGTAACCAAATGGTAGTTTGAACAAATGCAGTCTGAACTTCTTAATTTGTCTCTTTCCTCAGTCTGTGGGAAGCAGCGAGGTTATTGAGAGGTCAGAACATATGGTGGGCATTCAGAGAGCACAGAGGTCAACAGCTGCTTTTTGCTCCTTGTGTCTGGAGTGCATAAGCAGCAGCCATGACTGAGGCTCATGGGAAAACTGAACAAGGCTGCATTTCCTCTCTTAGAGCAGCTAAGGGGAAAGTCTAAGGCTCTTTAGTGTGTGTGATGTAAAGCGGGTCATACAGTACGTACTGAACAGCACACGAGTTAGCGGTAACCCTGCGCTCACCGTAGCGAGCGCTAAGATCCACGTCCACGTTTATCGCGAGCGCTATTGTTGTCTCTCATCGATGTGTACCGTCTGATGAGAACCAGGCACACAATTTGTCTTTATTGGCAAAAGTCTAACGTAAACAGGAATATCTCGTTGTACCAGGCGTATATATATATATTTTTTTTTTACATATACATATACATGTACATACTATCAGCTTACTGTGGTGCAAACACTCTCCACAGACTTCAATCATCTTTAAAGCTTTATTTTTCAAAGTGATGCCTGTGAACATGTTTAATAAGAGCTTGTATATGGGAACATGGGATCAGTTTATAGGAAGCAAGGCCCAGTAGGAATGTTTGGTTAGCAAAACATTAGCAAAATGATGTCGGAACAACACTGGCTACATGGTAATGGGATATCACGACGTTGCGAAAAATGACTTCAAAGCAATATTAATACACAAACCTACTGTAGGGTCTGAGTGCGACTCGAAAAACAAGTCAATGTTTCCAGGACCTATAATAATTTGGGAGCTAAGATGCACCTCGACGTAATGTGTCTGAAAGAAAATGGGAACTGAAAGGTAACATTCCAACGCTAAGCGATGTGTGACATGAGATGTACAGTACGCACTGAAGCCCAATCAGAATTCTAAACCCTCTTGGAAATGTAAGAGAGCATGGATGTGATCGAACGTTGTGCGAATCAGCATCAATGCTCCGAATAAAGGTGGTAATAAAGAGGTTGTGTTTGCAATGTTGTGTCCATTCAACGCTATCTCAACGTCATTCCATCAAAGTCATTCCAATTTTCAAGACCAACGCAGTAGACGTCAACACGGAGTCGTTACAGCTGTGTTTACAACCGGCATTCAGCGTCAGGGTTCAGCTGGGAAGGTACCAGGAATTACAGACGCGAGAGGAGAACGGGGGAAACACTGAGTGAATCCAAATGATCCAAGTGAATCCAGTAGTTCAGACTGGTCGCTTCATCTTGTCATACCTACTGTAATGTGCCTAAAGTTTTAAATCCAATACTGTGCAAAAGTCTTAACTTTACGTTTCTACATTGAAAATATACTATAAAAAACAGTAAACAATAATCCCTGTATTACTTTATCAGTACTAATGAAACATAATCAATAAATTAAGTAATGGCCCTTTACTTAAAATATAATCTCGGGTGCAGTTTTATAAGGAAATGAGCGGCTTAGTTTTACTGAACATCCTGCAGAACCAGCCTCACACAGCACTCTGTCGCACCTGCTTTAAAAAAAAAAATTTTTTATTTTTTTTTATGTCTGTAAAGTGGTCTTTTACATAACATGCTGCTTTCTCTCCTTTTTTACTGGGATACTAATTGTTGGAAATCAGAACTTTTTTTAGCCTTAGACTTACTCACTCACTCATCATCTATACCGCTCAATCCTGTATTCAGGGTCACAGGGGGCCTGGAGCCTATTCCAGGAGACTTAGGGCACAAGGCGGGGCACATCCTGGACAGAGTGCCCATCCATTGCAGGATGTGCCCCGCCTTGCGCCCTAAGTCTCCTGGGACAGGCGGGGCACATCCTGGACAGGGTGCCAATCCATCGCAGGGCACACACACATACACTCACTCACACACACACACTACGGCCAATTTGGGAACGACCAATTAAATTAACCTACATGTTTTTGGACTGTGGGAGGAAACCGGAGTACCCGGAGGAAACCCACCAAGCGCGGCGAGAACATGCAAACTCCATGCGCACAGAGATGGTAATCGAACCCAGACCCTGGAGGCGCAAGGCGACAGCGCTAACCAACACATCACCGTGCCGCCCCTTAGACTTAAAAAAAAAAAATTATCCCTTCTTTATTGTTTTTTTTTTAACTTAGAGTGTCATGTTTCTGTAGATTTTTCCATGGTAGAAAACTTCCTGTCTGTTATGCAGTGCTGACACTGGAGACTCCTTCCATAAAACTTTTTTTTTTTAAGGCAAACTTTTTTTATTTAATTATATTTTAGTTAGACTTGGATCATGTAGCTCATTCCCCATACAAGTCCACCATATATTAATGGGTTTTTGAGCTGTTTCTATGGAGTACAGTGACTAAAGTATCTAAATTAGCACATTAATATAAACTGATGATTTGTATTACAGCCAGCGCTGCAGGAAAAACTGCAGAATTTGAAAGTGATTTTTCATTCAGTCGCACTGAAACGTTTCGCTGACTTTCCGAAGCAATTCTTTTTTTCAAAGTTATTAACATTTTAACACTTCGTAATTACACACACTTTAGCCGCATTACTGCAACAAAGCGGAATTCTCAGATTAGCTTTTGTTTGCTGTACCTGATTAAATTCCGGGCTTTCGGCCGTGTTAACAGCGGTGTGATAATGTGCAGAAATGACTGTGGTGTTTCTCAATGTGGTGCAAATCACAACCCAAATCACCCTGTTATAGCTAACGAGCAGGTAGACGAAAAACACAAAGCTAATTTGCCGGCACGCGTAAATGAAGCCCTTCACGTCTGGGTTGTTTTGAGGGATTACCTGAGGATGACATTACCGTGCTCATGACTTGTGTTTGTAAGGATTTGAACTGATCTAATGCTTTTTTCAAATTATTATTGAATAGAATAATGGCAGAATTATTGCTTATGTACAAAAAAAAAAAAAAAAAAGTTCATCTTGACTGCCAACATTTTTAAAAGTTAGTACTATAGTGTCTATCTGGCTTTGGGGAATGTTTACACATACCGATAGGAATTGTAGTTTATCTCTGATTATTATGTACATTCCGAGCGCTGAGCATATGGTGGTCGCCAGAAGTATTGAGACATCCAATGCACTCTCAAAATAATTTGTAAATTCATGCAGTGAAATTTGCCTTACAGCAATCAGTATTTATTATAAAGTTCTGCTGGGTTTAGGTCTGGACTTGACCCAGGCCCTGGCTCCAAATCCCGTCCTCATAGCCAGATTGCCCGTAGTTCGCTTCCAAAGAGCCAGACCTTCTTGTATTTTTAATGTGGTCTTGGGGAATCGTTCTCCAGGCTTCCTGAAGAACATTTTGTCTCTCATTTTCAGCCCAGTCCCTGTACCTGAGCATTTTCAGAGGAATGTGTTTTTGTGTGAACCAGAGAGAAACAGGTGCAGATGATGACAGATGATCAGGCCGGTGATTAGTACACTGGTGGTGCTGATTGTTGAGTGGTTGGAACAGATGAGAGGGGAAATGAGGTCGCTGCTGAGGCTGTTACATAAATAATCAACCAAAACACTTTTATTCAGACGGGAGTCTGGCGCGCTGTGATCGTATAGTGGTTAGTACTCTGCGTTGTGGCAGCAACAAACCCCGGTTCGAATCCGGGTCACGGCAGTTGGTTTGGGGGCAGTGGTGGCTCAGAGGGCTAAGGCACTGCGTTACTGATCGCAGGATTGGTGGTTCGATTCCCAGCTCAGCCAGATTGCCATTGTTGGCCCCTTGAGCAAGGTCCTTAACCCTATCTGCCCCAGGGGTGCTGTATCATGGCTGACCCTGTGCTCTGACCACAGTTACACTGGGATATGCGAAGAAGGAATTTCACTGTGCTGTAATGTATATGTGACAAATAAAGGCTTAACTTTGCAGCCTGTCTTGTACAACATTTGTTCCAACTTCTTTAATTTAATCATCCTTTAATTTCATTCAATATAAAGAAATGTGAAATGGGGCTCCAGACTTTTGCACAGTACTGTACAGCTGGCAAATGAAACCTTAAACCTTATGTACTCGACTCGGAGACTCAGTGGTTAGCGCTGTCGCCTTGCACCTCCAGTGTCCGTGTCCAATTCCCACCTCGGGTCTGCATGCATGACGTTTGCGTGTTCTCCTCATGCTTGGTGGGTTTCTTCCAGGGACTCCGGTTTCCTCCCACAGCCCAAAAACATGCAGCGTGCGCTAACTGGCGTTCCCAAATTGCCCATTTTGTGTGAATGAGCGGGAATTTGTGTGTGTGTGCCCTGCGATGGATTGGCACCCCGACTCGTGCCCTCAGTCTCCTACCCCTAATACCCCCCACGTGACTCTATATAGAGGATAAAACGGTATAGACGATGACATCTTTATGTTGTTATACAGTGGAACCTTGGATTGCAAGTAACTCGGTTTATGAGTGTTCCGCAAGACGAGCAAAGATTTTTAATAAATTTTGACGAGCATGTCTTGGTTTAGGAGTGCCGAGTTTTTTGACACACACACACACACACACCGACACACACACACACACACTCTCGCCTTTACACCCACAGAAATTCTGCTCTGTCGCGATTCTTTTCAAAGGTAAGGTGCTGGTTCATTTGTTTTTTGTTTTTACTTTACAGCAGTGATTCCGTTAGTCTGCGCTCATGCGAGTGTCATTAGAGAGATTTCTTTTTTTCCCGTTAAAACAGTGTTTCCGCTGTGTGTGTGTTTGTTGTGAAACTTAAAAAGCGAGGTGGGGGGTGGGAGGAGGAGTTTTACTGTGTAAGACAAGGCACGGGAAGGGGCTAATTCCACACACACACACACAAATACACAGCGCCTGCGCGCACATACGGAGACACTTATCTGTTGGGATTTATTTTAACTTTTTTTTAAAGGTAAAGTGCAGATTAATTTGTTAAATTTTTACTATATATTTTTTTTTTACTTTATAAGTTATTTTTCTGTATTTTTTGGGGGGCTGTGGAACGAATTATTTGAGTTTTCATTATTACTTATGGGAAGATTTGATTTGGTTTACGAGTGTTTGGGAATACAAGCCTGCTTCCGGAACAAATTATGCCCATAATCCAAGGTGCCACTGTATTGTTATTTAAAGGAGAAAGACAAAAAAATCATGATATGTAACTAAATATATTTTCCCCCTCATTTTCCTACTGGTTAACATTTCATTTCTGGATTATAATAGCATTTAAATGGAGGCCAGAATATCCTTGTAGTCGTGTGGTGCAGGGTGACAGCACATACGTAGTTATCACCTGACCGATGCTTAAGAAGTCAGTCTTACTATTGATGTCAGTAATACTCCGGTAAGGAAACCTATCTGTCATTGAGATGGCTTTATGGTGCAATATGTATCTCCCTCACACAGATCATTGATAAAGAAGACTCCCAGTTCATGACCAACTGCCCACCCGCCGTCACAGAGAGCATTCCCCGGAGACGCACACGGATCCAGGTGTTCTGGACAGCGCCACCTTTAGGCAGCGGCTGCGTGATACTCAAGTAAGTGATCGATTTTGTGTGCTTCGGAGCTTTTAACTCCGATCGCGTCAACAGAATGTGAGTTACAAACTGACTAGACCTCTGAGCCGATGCTGCTGTTTGTGCACGAAAGTGCTGTGCAAGAATTTTGGAGGTCACAGAAAATGGGAAAAAAATGCAAAGCGCAGTTGATTACATCTTCTTTAATGTATATTAAATTTCAAGCAGTGAGTGGCATGCAATTTTATTTGAAGATGTAAATGAGCACCATGTGTGTTGCTGTATATGCAGTGTTTCCAGGTGAAAGGGTTTCCCACAAAATGTTGTTGCTTTTAAGTAAGGTTCATAAATGTGACAATTTTTTTTTTGCTGTTGCAGGCAGTTAGACTGGTTATGGCGTTTGTTACACAGATTCGGGAATACACATCAAGAGCATTCACAGCAATGTGTTTCCTACACAGTGAACAAGACAGATTAAACAGGACTGTTTTCATATTGCCTCTTTGTCAAATGTTTTAAGCATGGGGCAGCGGCGGATCATGTGGTTTAGACTCTGCGCTGGTTTGAGCACCGCCACTATCAGGTTGCCTATCATTGTTGGGCCCTTGGGGAAGGCCCTTAACTCTATCCGCACACAAAATACCAGCCACTGGAAATGCAGGGCTTCCTCAGTATCACCAATTTTAGAGAAATTGGTGGACTGTGGAGTAAAACCCATGCCAATACCTTGTGGAAAAATTTTTTAGTCCTAATTGCCTTTTTACTTTTTTTTTTTTTTTACATTTTATTTAATTCATTTAATTAACATGAACAAATTATTATCAATCTCAGGATTTATTTTGTTAATGATGATTACAGGTTTTTGTTTAAGGCAGATTGGTGGTGCTCCAATCTTGGTGTTCTCCAGCAAATGCCAAACGTCCTGCACGGTGTTGGGCTGTAAGCACAACCCCCACCTGTGGACGTCGGGCCCTCATACCACCCTCATGGAGTCTGTTTCTGAGCGTTAGAGCAGACACATGCACATTTGTAGCCTGCTGGAGGTCATTCTGCAGGGCTCTGGCGGTGCTCCTCCTGTTCCTCCTTGCACAAAGGCAGAGGTAGCGGTCCTGCTGCTGGGTCGTTGCCCTCCTCCGGCCTCCTCCACGTCTCCTGATGTACTGACCTGTCTCCTGGTAGCGCCTCCATTCTCTGGACACTACGCTGACAGACACAGCAAACCTTCTTGCCAAAGCTCGCATTGATGTGCCATCCTGGATGAGCTGCACTACCTGAGCCACTTGTGTGGGTTGTAGACTCCGTCTCAAGCTACCACTAGAGTGAAAACACCGCCAGCATTCAAAAGTGAC
>JAAGKR010005120.1:0-12475 GCA_011419295.1 Clarias macrocephalus | reverse complement strand
ATTTAATTAACATGAACAAATTATTATCAATCTCAGGATTTATTTTGTTAATGATGATTAAAGGTTTTTGTTTAAGGCAGATTGGTGGTGCTCCAATCTTGGTGTTCTCCAGCAAATGCCAAACGTCCTGCACAGTGTTGGGCTGTAAGCACAACCCCCACCTGTGGACGTCGGGCCCTCATACCACCCTCATGGAGTCTGTTTCTGAGCGTTAGAGCAGACACATGCACATTTGTAGCCTGCTGGAGGTCATTCTGCAGGGCTCTGGCGGTGCTCCTCCTGTTCCTCCTTGCACAAAGGCAGAGGTAGCGGTCCTGCTGCTGGGTCGTTGCCCTCCTCCGGCCTCCTCCACGTCTCCTGATGTACTGACCTGTCTCCTGGTAGCGCCTCCATTCTCTGGACACTACGCTGACAGACACAGCAAACCTTCTTGCCAAAGCTCGCATTGATGTGCCATCCTGGATGAGCTGCACTACCTGAGCCACTTGTGTGGGTTGTAGACTCCGTCTCAAGCTACCACTAGAGTGAAAACACCGCCAGCATTCAAAAGTGACCAAAACAACATATATATTTACTGTATGGGATATTACAGTATTTTAATATGTTCCACAGATATGGACTGTAAATGTGTACAGTACTTCAATCAAACTTGCAATCATGTTTAATTTACTGAACAATTTTTGCAGTGTAATTTTTATCTCCCATTCTTGAGCAGGTTGGTTTAAAAAAAAAAAAAAAAACATTAATCCCATCATTAATTTTATGTCAACATTCGCATAAACTTGCTGTATGAATAAACATGAGCGTTACCATGTCTATATTTCCATTTTTCTATTTCTGATTATTTTTATGTAGCGTATTGTGCAAAAGTTTTGACACACACACACACACACACACACACACACACACACACACACACACACACACACACACACACACACATTTCTTTATTCATATTTTGCTTCCAAAGAGCCAGACGTTCTTATATTTTTCATGGTGATGCTGAATGCTTGGAGGAGATGAGAGGGGAAATGAGGTTTAGGCACTTTACAGCCTGTTGCAGTAAAAAAAAAAAAACATTAATTTCTTTAACTTAATCTACATCATTTCATTTATTTTAAGATGAAGAAATGAGGAGTCTTTTACACAGCACTGTATATACAGTACCGGGCAAAAGTCTTAGGCGCCTGTAGTACAAATTTTGTTATATAAGTTTATTATGTCTGCATTATTATGTACAAGACCACTCCCTACAAAGAATGTTGCACACATCTGTATCGAACACTCCCGCTTATGTCCAAGCAAAGAGTTTCCACAACAAATATTGACCGTTTATTGTTTATTTTATTACTTAGTGCTTTTTATAGAAGTTTCTTTTAATGTAGAAATGTTTTGCACATGGCTTTTGTTTGGATGTTCCCAAGACTTTTGCACAGTACTATAAATAAAACAGCTGTTAGGTTTTACTGAGCATACTGGAGAATACGGGTTCTTTCGGTAACTTGGTCACACTCGCTCCTTTCTATTTTCATGCAAAACCCAGGAGTCGACATTATTGATTTATTTTTTCTATCTGAAAACTAGTCTGTCATGTAATATGTCGCTTTCTTTACAGACATGCAAATATTCTTCTGTAATGTTACTTATTCATTAATTTTAGTGTATCTTTGTAGGGAACCGTCTTGTACATAATAATGCAGACATAATAAACGTACAGTATATAACACAATTTGTACTACAGATAATATGGCGCCTAAGACTTTTGCACAACACTGTATATATGTTTTTTTTTTATTTCTGAACTTTAAAGCTTTTAAATCAGAAGTTCCTTAAGCTCCTATAATGCGTGGAAAGAAAACTCGGATCGACCAAAAGTACATTTTATACTTTCTTATCTTCGTAGAGGCTCTAAAACTTGGCCTTGTCCTCGTCCATCTCTCACGTCTCCTCCTCATCCTCAGACAGCTCCAGGTCCTGTTTGATGACGGAGACCAGGGCCTTGTCCTCAAATCCCCTCCGCTGTTAAACTCGGTACTTATTAAAAACCTCCACCATGTCGAGAACCTCAAAGCTCTGCGTATAAACACGCTCAACAAAGGCAGAGTTAGCCACATGGTCCCTGCTCTCACTCACCAGTCATGTAGTAAATGGATTTCTGCTCCTCCGTCATGCGGCGCTGCGAGCGCGGGGTCAGTCCACCTCCCGGCTGTATGCATTTATAAACACATTATATCTTTATTTATTTCTTTCACTCTTCCTTTTCTCAAGCGGCTCCTCTTTAGTCCTGAGCGTCTGACAGCTCTGTGGTTGACCGTTTCTGCCCATTCACCGCGGCTATTAAACTGCTTCATGCAGCGTGCGTTTAGTGAAGTGAACTCCAGTTTCATGTGCACTGGGAGGGCATTTCACATCGACGCGTGTACAGGCACGTGTAGCACTCGGTCCGGGCTGATGGATGCTTACAGGGTAAGGGAAATACACGAGTGTTAGATTAGGACTTTGTATGTCAATATGTGTAAAACAGAAGCGAAGCCCAAATGGGTGCTCCAAATGTGCAGAACTAATTAAAGTAAATGCACAATTTAACTAATCATGTGCTCATTTGGGAACAACAAACACAGTCAAGGGTGTACGAGAGAAAATCTGGGAACAACCTTTCCCGCAATTAGTAATGCAGATATTTGAATGTGCACAATTACCAAGAGACAAATGTGTTTTCCAGGTTTAAACGCGTTGTAGCTTCTTAATGGAGTCACAAATAAGAGACGAGAGCAAATTCTTGCAACCAAAACGGAACAGTTTCGCAGTTCTGTTTTTAATATTTCAGTACTCGATAAATCATTTACTTATATGAGCGGCGTTCGAGTCAAACCAGGACTCGGGACGAAATTTCAGGTACATGAAGGTGTGAAACCGTTCGACTTCAAGTACATGACGGTTGAAATGTTTTAACGTAGGCTGTACTGTAGCCGATCCCAGGTGAGGTTAATCGGAGCGCACAGCGAGTGGAACGCCTGATCCTTGGAAATCGATGGAGGCACCAAGTTGCAGAAGAAGAGACGCATCTGTCTGTGTGAGCTGTACACGCAATCATTCACCAGCACCACTTGCACATTACAGGAACTCAGCTTGGAGTTTTTGCCAAATTTCCACATTAAACGCGTTCCTGGGAGGCCAGGGTTTCGGACGTGAAGCAGGCAGCTCAATGATGGATGGTATCTAAGCATAGAATGGGATAGGTGCATTGGGATAGCTGGGAATATATAGAGAAAGAAAGTGTGTTCTTATAATCTGCTCTATAATCAAAAGTCCCGGTTTGACTTGAACGCGTTACCCGAATCGTTCTGAAACCGCCGACCAACAAGCGAGCCATTACATTGCACAATCGATCAAGTTGCACAGCTCTAACGTCCACAAAGCACTGACAGTGAGGACGTCTTTCGCAAATGTTACAAATGTCTCCTTACTCACGGTAATAAAATGTGTTTGACTTCCTGCACATGGGTATCCATCATGTACGTCACGAGCTCACAGCTCCTGTTATAATAACAAAAACAAAAAAAAATCATCAATCACCACCTTCCGTTTAGTAATAATTGTTATGATGTAAATATCTACAGTGTCATATTTTTTTTTTAAATCCTACAAATTAGAAATACGCCGTTGTCTGTAACGAAGCACTTTCTAGCTTGCAGAACCTCCTGTTCCAGATGTCAGACTTTTTTTTTTTTTTTTTTTTACGGTTTTTCCAGCTTCTAAGTGCAGTCCCTTCATCATGTCTGCTCATATTCATTCAAATAGCTGTCACATAGCAAGCTGTGAGATTAAACCTGAAGGAAAGACGTTTCCGCCAACAGAATTCTGTTCCCCTGGATTATGAGGAATTTCAATCTTGTTATGTATGCGTGTATACATTTTCACACCGCCCACCTATTGTAGACATGCACTTTCACATTGTGTGTGTGTGTGTGTGTGTGTGTGTGTGTGTGTGTGTTGGGATAAAAACACACTTCTCCTTTGCGTTTCTCTTGGTCTCACACACTCACACTTTTGAACGATTCGCAAATACGCCAGGTGAGTCAGACCATAATGAGATATCTCACACACACACACACACACACACACACACTCTCTCGCTGAAATCTCAACAGGAAGCCGAAGAGCGTTGGTGATCCTGATTACAGCTTATCACTTAGAAGGAGGTTATGAGTGCACACTGATGCCCAGACAATAAAGATCCTCCATCATGGACGGTTTACATCATAACTGCCCTGTCCTTAAAATACCCCACCCCCCCTCCCTCCCCTCCTTCCCACCACGCAGCCTACACACCTTTCTCGTCTCGTTTCTTTTTCCTTCCTCTGTACTGAATATAATGAGCAGCCACATCCCAGCTCAGCCTCAGCCAGGTCGCTGTCACATTTCTCTTCCATTCTGAATAGGAAATATTTCCTGTCTCGATATGTCTCTCCTGTCTCCCTCCCAGCCTGTTCCTGTGTACGGTTTTATTCTGGATCCCTCCGAAACATCTGCTGTGGCACTCTGAAACATCTGCTGTGCTAAGACTTCCTTCACTCCGACTTGGCGCGGTCCTGGGCGTCGGGCCAGTTGAAAGGCCATGAAACGTGCCTGGCAGCGCCGCGCGGCCATTAAATATAGGTCCAATTACTTTTGGGAGACGGCCAAGACTCCTCCAGAGTCAAGCTGTCAGTAACGGATGCATTTTACAGTAGTGGAGAGAGATGCATTGTTTTTTTTTTTTTTTTTTTTACATCGCTGCTGTTTGGACACAGTGATAGATTTGACGTTGTGTGCCTAGAATGTTCCTAGCGATGTGTTTCTGAAATTGTTTTATTTATACCGCCTTTGTATTTCATGCATTAGTTTGGAGCAAACTGCGTGCGAGTATTTCATGGTACGTGCCAAAAAAGACGGTGTTCATTCATGCACAATGATACCCACGGAAATGAAATCCGGTACTCATTCTTTATTTCTTTTTTATTTATTTATATTTTTTCTCAGATTTTCTCCCTAATTTTGTCGTGTCCAATTCCTCCCCGTCACTAGGGGGCTCCACATTAAGCTACTACCAGTGTTTTCTCCGAATCATGTGACGCCAGCAGAACGCATCTTTTCAAACTGCTCGCTCACGCACCGCTGGGGGCGGCGTAACACACTCGGAGGACGGCGCTATCCGCTCCTTCCGAGTGCGTGAGCTCACGGATGCCCCTGATTGGCTGTAGAGCTGTGATTAATGTGGGAGCACTAAGTACCCCTCATCCCTCCCCACCGAAATCCGGTACTCATCAATTAAAATAGAAGTAGATTTAGAGTGGTAGTGACCTGATGGGGAAAGGATGCAGGATGGAGATTGCACACGTTTGAAACGCTGGCCTCCCAGGAACCCCTTTGTGGAAACGGCTTGTAGCGAGGTCAGGACTGTATGGGGGATGTGGCCAGACAAGTTGCTGTAATGTGTAAGTGGTGTTGGTGGATATTTGTGTGTAGAGTTCCAACAGAGGCGGCACGGTGGTTTAGTGGTTAGCGCTGTCGCTTTGCACTTCCAGGGTCCGGGTTCGATTCCTGGCGAGGCTCGTTTCCCGTCTCCGGCTGCATGTATTTGGCATGTTCTCCCCGTGCTTGGTGGGTTTCCTCCCACAGTTCAAAGACATGCAGATTAAGCTAATTGGAGTTTTCAAATTGCCCGTAGTGTGTGAATGTTTGTGCCTTGCGATGGATTGGCACCCTGTCCAGGTTGTACCCCGCCTCGTGCCCTAAGCCTTCTGGGATAGACTCCAGGCCGAATACAGGATAAAGTTGTATAGATGATGAGTGAGTTCCAACAGACAGATGCGTCACTGCTGCAAGTTGGCGACAAGTTATCTGTTGATTTCCAAACATCAGGCGTTCCACTCACTGAACGTTCGGTGAGCTATGAGCCAACTGAACCGGGATCGACGTTCATGGAAGTACAGCCTTCTTTAAAATGTTTGCACCGTTCAAATGTTTTGCTGCGCCTGAGAGTCTCATCAACGTTCTGTGCTAAATGTCAATCGATTTTACGCCTTCATTCACTAGACGGTTTCATCTGAATTATATAAGTAAGTGATTCATAGATTATAATGATGACTAGGGTATGAAAATCGATGTCTTTTGCTGTTGCCGTCCACTGCAGGAGCGCTTGTTCAGTAACCAAAGTGAAATGCTGTTCCGCTAGATAGGATCGCGGCTCCTCTATGGCCCATTTGATGGCAAGGGCTTCACGCTCTACTGTCGCGTAGCACTGTTCTCGCTGATATAAGCTTCCTACTCATGTACAGGATGGGATCCTCTTGTTTTCGGAGGATGGGGGGGGGGGGGGGGGGTTTCAGGTGAATTGGGATTCCAGCTGCTGAAACACATGTTCTGATTCTGCAGCCCGCTGCACTTTTATTGGTTAGTCTTTCTTTAGTAAAGCTGAAAGTTGGGCTGAGAAAGAGGATACGAATTCACCAGCGTCAGAAAAGCATGTACCTTAGTTTTGGTGGAGGGTCGCGGGTAGGTGCTCACTGCCTCAAACGTTTATTCCTGGGGAACCAGTTAGGAACCAGTGGCCAATCTGTTACCCCAGATACTGTGCCTCGATCAGCCCCAGATGGCATCTTTTTGGTTTTGCGTTTAATTTTCAGGGAATGCTTCAAAAAAAGGATGTCTTAAAAAAAGAGGGTTCTACTTATTCAAAAGAAAGGCAACTAGGGCACATTATATATACTGTATATACTCACACAGGGTTTTCCAAAAATGTATGTTTATTGTACATTTACACACAATACTCCACAATGACAAAGTAAAAACAGGTGTTTATAGTTTTTTGTTAATTGTTTTAAAAAATAAAGACTGAAATATCCAGTTTACATTCAGACCCATCACTTAGAACTCGGCCTTTGGCACAGTGGCAGCCCCAAGTGTGCTTTTGAATGCAGCTTCAAGCTTGGCACACCCTTCTTTTGGGAGTTTCTTCCATTCTTCTTTGGCAGAAACCCTCAAGCTTAACCAGGTTGGACATTCAGCATTGGTGCACTGCCATTTCCAGGTCCCTCCAGACTCTTGCTGGAACGAAATGGGATATTTCACTCACTGACTCGTGGTCTATATTGTTTTATCCTGTATGCAGGGTAGCAGGGGGGCTGGAGCCTATCCCAGGAGACTTGGGACACGAGGTGGGGTAGACCCCGAAGGGTACATCCTTCATTCACACACTAAGGGCAATTTGGAAACGCCAATCAGCCTCATCTGCATTACCGTTCAACAAGCCAACAAGCATGGGAAGAACATGCAAACTCAGTGCACACAGATCCAGAGTGCGAGGTGCAAGGCAACAGTGGTAACCACTAAGCCTCCATGCTGCCTTACGATCTTTAAAAAAAATACATCTTGAATACATCTTTAAGATTAGTGTGAACCATAACAAAATGTAGAAAACTTAAAACGTTGCCACCATGTATACAGTACATACACCAAGATCACTGTAAGTTCAAGTATTTGTTTTTAAATAAAACCTTTTTTGATTTTGTGGATTAGTTGTTGTAACCTTTAAAATGATATGACTGTGCAAAAGGACCTATAGATGGGTTTAAATAGTATCCTTTACTCTGATACTCCTAACTAAAATCCATAGGAGCCAGTTGCCTTCAGAAGTTCCACCCGTGTGTAATTTAATCTCAGCCCTCAGAAGTTTGTTAGAGAACGTTAATGAACGAACAGCATCACGGACGCTCAAGGAACACACCAGACAGGTCAGGGATAAAGTTGTGGAAGAGTTGCAAGGGGTATGTATACTTTTGCATGGCAGTGTATAAGCGTCACTAATTATTTTGAAAGAACTTCCGAAGCTTTGCCGTAGATTTGGAAGGGAATTTATGTCGAATTTTAGGTCAGTTTATGTCAGTCTGGTTTGATACTGTATCATGTTGAGTCACCTTGAAGCAGAAACTGAATGTCAGACAAACAGGAAGCTTCTGTGACCCCTAATTTAGTATATAACCTGCACAACAGAAGGTGAACATGTGTGTGAAAATGGCCTGCGGTGATTATACTAGTACTACCAGTATGGAATATTTGTGATAATTTTTTTTCTATAGTGGATTTGAGATGGAAATGTATAACATATAATGCTCCTGGAAACAGACATTCTAATCTCTGTGGTTCTGTTCTGACTGCACTGTAATACCTTCATCCTCTCAATGTCTTCTGGACTGTTATTTTTAAATTTTGTTTTATTTGTGTAAAGTCCAATATAAGTCAAGGTGACTTTTTTCTTTGGTAGAATCACCCAGACGTTTGTTAGGAGCTTCATCAGTTCATGCCTGGTCGCCTTGAACTTGAACAAATACTGGACATGATGGAATGAAGGACTGAGACCCTCCTTAGCACCCGCACCACATGTGTTCAGGTTTAAAAAGAGGACATCACAGTGGTCAGTGGTTGCTATGTATTTGCTCTCAGGCACATAAAAGCAAAAATTAGCCTGTAGGCCAGAACACTGCATTAATACAAACTGTCATGAAAGAATGAGAACGTATATGACATAGTGGTGCAAAAAAGGCAGATATTTCATCTATAAACTGTAGTGTTCTACACCAATCAGCCATAGCATTAAAAACAATGAAAGATAAAAAGTGAATACCTAAAATACTTACCATATACACCTACTTTCACCCATGATGTGATGTAACTACCAATGGTTTTTTCTTAGTATTGTAGAACACCTGGGATACGGAGTGATACATATAGTTAAACGTCCCAGTGCTGTTACTGCCAATTATTGGCGCTCGTGTAATGTTCCTCGTCCAATCAGATCGCTCGGTCACAATGGCTACACAACACAAGGCTTTCCAATTTAAAAGGAACCTTGTATCATTCTGCACAAATTTTGACCTCACTCACTCATCATCTATATCGCTTTATCCTGTATTCAGCGTCGTGGGGGGCCAGGAGCCTACCCCAGGAGACTTACGGCACGACCCTCTGGACAGGGTGCCAGTCCATTGCAGGTCACACACTTTCACGGACTATGGGCAATTTGGGAACGCCAATTAGTCTAATCTGCAGGTCTTTGGACTGTTGGAGGAAACCGGAGTACCCGGAGGAAACCCACCAAGCACGGGGAGAAGATGCAAACTCCATGCACAAAGAGACGGGGATCGAACCCGGACCCTGGAGATGCAGGGCGACAGTGCTGACCACTATACCACCATGACACCCCCCAATTTTTTTATCATAGTCAATTCCCAACCATCAAAATCATTGGAGCACTCCCAACTCAAGGCTGCAACCACCAACCAGGGAGTTTCCCTCCGAGGCACATGACGCCAGGCAATGGCACAAATTGGCTTGCGTCGCCTAGAGTACTAGAACCCCACCCGGCCCTCCCCACTGAGAGAGCTCGGCTAATCAGCTCTCTCTAAGCGCCCTGGCTATAGGAGGCGTTTAGCATCATCCGATATTTGAACTGTCAAAGTTTGGGCAAAAATTTTAAATAAAATAAAAATGTAAATATGCAAATAGCTGTAGTGACATTATGAAGTTATCCTAAATGTATCCGTCTCGTAATCAAATAAACACTCCACATTTCTGCTAACGAGAAAACCTGCACACAAAACCTGTTATAAATGGCCACCCTGTTTGATTTTAAATATAAAACGAGATAATGATGCTAACCCATATGAACTTACATGTTTCAAATTCAAATTTTAACCCTGAAACGAATGAACGCAACATGCACAGAAGATTGCTGAAAAAAAAAAAAAAAAAAGTCAGTTCCTGGGCTTTGAGTCAGTTCCTTTACAGATGTGCGACCTGCTTCCGATATTAAAACCAGATGTGATAGATGGATCTAAACTCTACGGGAGATGGCTTGGGTTTGCGTGGAGCGCAAGTCTGTATTTCTCTCGTACGTCAAATAAAAAGTCTTTTTAGTGTGTCAGATTTGACCCTGGGGCTCGTGTTTGCAGAAGCCTGCTGTAAGATGTGATGTGCTGAGCAGGACAGTTTTACTCGAGCGTCCTTATAAATTTGCAGTTTCTGCAGTGAGAGACGGTGCTGACGGGGGTACCTGTACCGTGCGAGCAAAATCACATGGGGGACCGAGAGGAGGAGAAGTTTAAAATAAATAGCCACCTTTATTAGGAAGGCGGTCACATCATTCAGCCTTAAGAAGTAAAGGCGCGAGCAGAATACTGAACACGGGGGAGTCAATAAAGGAGGGAAGAAGGAAGGCAGACTACGACTGGCGTGTGCAGCAATATGCCACACAGATGGACTGAATCAGTTAGAATATGTGAGAAGCCTCGGGGAAATTGCTTCTGGGGGAAAATGTAAAAATAATGATCACGCCAAGTCACGTTCAGGGTTAATTACTGACAAATATATCGCAGGGTTTCAAACATTTACTCCTCAGGGCAAATTTATTTTTATTTAAATCCGGTTATTTAAATATTAGATCTATTAATAACATATCTACAATAATAGCTGACCATTTATATGCAATCGGCATATCACTGTGATATAATAGTCGTGCGCTCGACCCACAATATATGAAAAGTTTGACAGCAGAATGGGATAAACCTCATTTGCAGACTTTTAAATTCTTTAAATTCTTACACGCTTGTCTACAGGGTGTCCTCAAAATCTGGGTACAAAGGGGATTAACACATACTTTTAAAACAAAACTATTTTATTTCATTCTAATGTTAGTAAATAATATTTTCAATATGATTTCCTTCATTTTCAATGCATAATTTGATGTCCCTTGCAAAATTAAGGTGAACTCGATTGAATAAGTCCGTATTGCCCTGAGACCCGTATCGAAGATTCTGTCTGTTGCCTTCACCATTTACATAAAAAGTAGCTTCATCACTGAACAACAGTCATGATTTTATTCACTGCTAAACCGCCACATCTGCCCCACCCCTCGGAAAAATAACAAATTAATAAAATAATGAAATGTTCCCAGACTTTGTGGACACCCTGTATAACAAAGCAATCAATCCAAAACTGTTATATAACCTTATTTTAGAAGTTTAGAAGTTTTAGAAGTTCCCGTGAGTGCTTGAAATGTGTTTAGACGGTTTCTGGAGAATGTTGAAGCCAATAAAAAGATGCTGACGCTCTGTTACTACCATCGCAGTCATTCCAGCAGTAATAAATGACGGAAATGCATAACGTAACATCTGCAATATGGTGTGTTAAATAGGACGTTATGTCATTTGGATGTTGTATCATGTTATATACTCAACAAAACTATGCGGGATACCGTAGTGTTAGCACTGTGACGAAGCAGAAAAATAACGTTAGAAAGCGTAAAAAAAATATGCACGAGTGATTGGTGTCATTGAGGTGCACACGCTGTGTGGGGGAAGCTGTTGGTTGAATGGTGGACACCTATACCATGTACCAGAGTACAACTGTAAGAGGTAGAAGAGGAGGGTGACGATGCCCTAAAGTAAAAAAAAAAAAATATATATATATATATATATATATATATATATATGTTATATATGTTTTGTGCATCAGGTTTGTTTCTGAATATACTTTGCTGCCATTACTACAGAATAAAAGCATTAGTTTGCTATATTTCTTATTAAAACTTAACCATCATATTATTGATACTAAACTGCATATTTAAATAACCACAGCCATGGGCTGATTTATCCAATGTCATAAAACTATAGGAGGTAGACCTATAGCTTTTTGAAAAATGAGCTTAGAAAAAATATTGTCTATCATTTTGCAATACTTCTTGCTTCATTTGGAAATAAAAACCAAAACCGCAAAACCACATTTTTGCTTTCAAAATGTTCACATGCACCAAACTGATTTGCAGCCCATCCAATAGGTTCGTCTGTGTTTTTCTGGAATTTCCTTCCAGATCAATAAAGTATCTATCTATCTATCTATCTATCTATCTATCTATCTATCTATCTATCTATCTATCTATCTATCCATCCATCCATCCATCCATCCATCCATCCATCCATCCAGTGGAAGTGGGAGACAGTGTGTTTCCATGTTATATGTAACTGTCAATGGTTAAAAAGTATGATGTGTCAATTTAATAAATAAAATTCAGTAATTGTTGGAAACCCCTATGGTGTAAGAGGTGGGAAACTTCAGGATGTGCTGCTACTGGGAAATAATCAGTTTCTTCACGGTAACAATGACGCCGCTTGCATCAGGAATTGTGTCACAGTTTTGTTCATTATTTTCCCAAAAACAGCAAACCATCAAGGGTTCCTTCTTTTCAAAATCCCAGCCACTACCATTGGCAACAGCGCGGCCCATAATGCACTCCTACGCTTGCGCTCTTGTCCATTTGGTTTCGCAGATGATTTCTCATCATTCGCATGGCGGCAAAGTTGCTTGTGTGTAAATGTTTTGTGATGTTAAATTAGCTGAATTGAAATAAAAAAACGACTTTGCTCCAGGGCTGAGTGTG
>JAAGKR010005119.1:0-52500 GCA_011419295.1 Clarias macrocephalus | reverse complement strand
GTTACACAGGTGTCATAACTAACAGCCCTTCAACAAAGCACAAATGGGGTGTAAACAGAGAGCACAAATCATTTCTGTAGTTCCGTTAAGGACAAGAACGTCACGGATATAAAAGACACAAAAACCCTACAACAAAACACAGAAAAGTGCACAGATAACGCTGCAGTCTTACACAAAGCCTGAACAAGTCACTGGACCCACCCCATCACTGTGAGAAAGCAGCTAAAATGATGGCAAATGTTCTTTATTACATAATCCGGGCAGGTTCATTACTGTAACACACATGTTTAATATTTAGCTTAATCTAAAAGATGCCCGGTGTGATAGCTTCTCAGAATTCGTAACAATTTACAGACCATGATATTAGGCAGCAGAGAAGAAACCCCACTTCAAAGAGCTTTTATTCTTTAAGTCAGACAAGCTTTTTGAAAATGCTTGTCTTCCCCTTATGGTCTCTTGGTGTTTGTGTTAGTCTTTTGTCTTAGTCTTATTTCATGTGGCAAATGTGTTTTTAATGCGTGCTCCGTTCCCCTTCTCGTGTGCTGCACCAGCTGTTAATTGGCATGCATCAAATGACCTCGATCCCGCTCCTAATTTGTCACCTGAATTGCTTTACTGTGTGGAAATAAAACGAAAAAAAAAAAAAGGAAAACGCAGAAATCGAATGGAAATTCCATTTGGATACAATATTGGATTTTCCACATAATATACTTTCTTCTATTCGGTTATACTCAAAGGGGAAAGCGTCCTTTCAAGTCACTTTCACTCAGGAACAAACTAGATCACCCTGCCGTAGTTTATTTTTAATGAATTCCATTTGCATGACGTCTCATGCTGGAAATCCCACTCCTGACATTAATGCTTTGATTTCAAAGAACGTCGAAGCATTGATTCCAAAGAGCACCTACTGTAGTAATTCTAATTCGTTTAAATGTAACAAAAAACTATGTTTCTGATACGTGTGCCAAGACAAATAAGTATTTGCCTATGCGAAGATAAGGCAGATAAATATATCAACTACCCCACTGGACGAGTGAAGGCTCTAATGACAGTCACCAGCACAGACTTTCACCTATGCTGGTGACCAACAGCCAGTGTAATAAATAACTGTTACAACACCTGGGACATGGCGCTGTGCATAGTGAAACGTCCCAGTGCTGTTATCATTCATTACAACCACTCATGGGATGCTTCTTGTCCGATAAGATTACTCAGTCAGAACTAACTGTTGTATAATTTACCATGTCAAATGATCAAATACACCCATCAGCCATGACATTTACACTGATCATCTATTATATGGCTGCAAACTGGTGACTGGATCATGGCCACCCAAGGGTTATTTATACTACCAGTCTATTTTTCTATTTGTTATTTTCCTACATTCTTGAACAATACTAGAGATGTCGAAATTGTAAAGTAACACATATGGCATTAGTTAATTAAGTATCAACAACAACAACAACAGTCAGTTGTTGACACAAAGATCAGCAGTTCTCTGGAACAGTATGGTCAAGTGCCTTTGCAAAACCCTTTAAGCACCATGATGAAGCTGGCTCTCATGAAGACCATCACATGAAAACAAGCCCAAAACTTACCTCTGCTGAGTTACCGGTCTCAGAAATCACCAATTAGTAGCACCTCAGATCAGTGCCATTATGACAGCTTTACAGAGCATACTGTGCATAGCAGACACATCTCAACAACAACTGTTCAAAGGAGACTATTGTACATTCTGGATGTCTCCACAGGAAGGCTTCAGGAAAGACCATAGAATTAGAAGGTGTCTCCAAACTTTTGACTGTGGAGCGCAAAGGCTAGACTGCCCAGGCCAAATAACGTAGCACAAAGTCAATACTGAATAGGACAAAAAGATATGAGAACACATAGTGCACAACTGCGTACACAGGTTAGCAGGCAAAGAGTTCAAAGTTGTTGATCCAGCCTACAAATTCCTCAGATTGCAATCCGATCAAGCATCCATGGAATGTGCGGGACAAACAAGTCGGATCCATGGAGGCCACACCTTGCAACTTTCAGCACTTAAAGGATCTGCCGGTAATGTCCCGGTGCCAGACACAACAGCAAACCATCAGAGGTCTTCTGGTGTCATGCCTCAAGGGGTCAGAGCTGTTTGTGTGACACAAGGGGAACCGGTGCAATAATAAGGTTTTAAAGTTATGGCTGATCGATGTGCATCACTGCAATAATTAATGGTTTAATAATCTAACTGAACATTAAACTCTTTTTGGCAGTGCATGGACAGTGCAGTCTGTGTGTGAAATTCCCCTTTGAAACAGTGCTAACAGACACTCTATGTGGCCCGTGCATAAATTAGCGTCTGTTAGGTATATTCGCTGTGTAAATGACGTGAAAAATTAACACTCACTGGACACCAGGCTTTAAATGCATCATTTTGATTCCCACTAGCTACATGACGCTTTCTTATTTAGCTTACACACGGCCTGTTGCCACAAAATGGCACGCACTGCTACGGCTGACCCGATCGTGGAAAGGTTTCAAACATTAGGGAGCAACAAAGGGTCATTTTAGCTAAACTTGATTGGCAGGGTCTTGGAGTTTGTGAACAGTCCATTAAAAATTTGTGAACTTAAATATCATATAAGTCGCTGTGCATTACTGTAGTACTGATAATGTGTCATAATGAGCACATTCAACAAACATACAATAAAATATAGTAAGGTAGCTAGCTATTCAAAGGTTTTATTACAGCCTCGATTCCTGTGTAACTATTATTCAATTCTTGACATGTTTAACCACAAAGTCTCTGCTTATTACAGTACAACTGGATATTTTTCAACTTTAATGTACTTTAAAAAAAAAATTTTGTGTGTGTGTGTGTGTGTGTGTTTCTAAAATAATAGTGTTTCTATTATTGCAAATGTCATAGGCCATCCCTGCCGTTTATTCCGAGTAGTAAAACGAATGTGGGCGGCATGATGGCTTAGTGGTTTGCACTGTCGCCTTGCACTTCCAAGGTCCGGGTTCAATGAATGCATGAACCGGCATGCATGTTCTCCCCGTGCTTGGTTGGTTTCCTCCCACAATCCAATGGATTGGTCAATGGATTGGCACCACGTCCAGGGTGTACCCCAAAGTCTCCTGGGATAGGCCATCCGTATACAGGATGAAGCGGTATAGACGACAAGTGAGTATGTGAAAACTAAGAGGATGTGAGTAATGCAGCAGGCAGTGCATAAGAACAACAACTTTTGTTTTCAAAAAGTCAATGAGTATATGTGGACCACTAGCCTACTTGCCTGTCAATATAAAAAACGACAACCCAGATATTCCCCAGGAATCTCTTTGTCCTGGTCTGGGCTGCTGATTTGTCCTCCCTGATAAATAGAAGCCACACTGATTAACTAACAGACCAAGACTGATTGATTAAACAAAAGAAAACCTGCAGCCACACCATGCCTTGGCGAATAACACAGAACACCATGTCATAGGTCTACCACCCAAACACTGTGGTTCTGAAGTTGTGCAGTCATTCAGATAATCACCTAAAGTAACAGGATTTGATGCATTGTCTATAAAACCAACAATGGGAACTAAATGAGTAGCAAATGCACCTACAGCAGTTTCTTTCCATGACATAAAAACCAATGCCTCATGACACAGACTTTCCACAAGAGGTTCTGTTTGTGAGCTTGCATATGATTCACTACTCACTTATAGATTCAAGCATTGCATTTTCGAAGCACATGAAAGTATGAGCTGAAACCATAAATCTAATCCCAGCATTTCTCATGCAGTGCAACACTGTTTAAATTTTACTTTTGGCACCAATGGTAAAAAACGTCCAAAAGTTTTGCTATTTTCCTGTGTAACAGTCACTATATTTTTACTTGATTATTTCTTTTAGAAAGCACTGGCTAAGAAGCCACCACATCTGTGTGCAGTCAACAGAAGAAGAAGAAAAAAAAAAAAAACAATACATCGTAAGCCATCTTACCTCAAAACTCTTTACATAGCCTCTATATCTGACAGCTAGAACTGTTTGAATTTTACTCAGGAAATTTCCATACATTAAATATTTATGGAGAAAAATCGGCATTGCGAATTTCTGCCATCTCTGAAAAGGGCAATATGTTCTACCCACCCACGACTCTTTTTAAGTCCTGTATATAATGATACAAAAATAACCACAAGATCATTCACGTGATTGGCCATGCTATTGTGCCGACATCAACACTGGCAAAATGAAAAAAAAATAAAATTAAATAATAATACAAATAAAAATAAGTCGAGTCATGGAAGCCAGCAAAAGATCACCAAGGAGGATGAAAACGTCAGCGCTTGCATAAGATCCTATACTGAACGGTTTCCACTGAGGAATATTGATGGTGGAATATGAATCATATATCATGAGGAAAGGTCAGGGTAAGTAAGAATTTCCTGGTCTGGATTCAAAGTTGCCTTTCCGAATGACTTTACCTTATTGTTTTATTTTCCCAGTGAATTTGTTAGGGATAAGGTCAATGGTAGGCTGAAGACAATTTAGTAATTACTAAATAATAAAATTTAAAAAAAATCAATAGTGTGACCTTCAAAATGCAAAGCTCTTTTTTAACAGGATTACTGCTCTGAAATAACAGGGCCATCACACTTAAGTAAAAAAAACACAATATAAAACTGCTATTGAGAAGTGTTCCTGTCCTGCCAACATTTTATGTTTATCTCCTGCCAAGCCAAAGGTGTACTTTTCGCAATGATCAAATGATCTCATGTCCGTTTGTGGTAAAATAACAGAAATGGGATTTCTACACTGGTTCTCTCATAAAGCCTTACTACATTTTAAAAGAAAACTCGAACCCCACAGGAGTCACAGAAATGTGCTTGTGGTGAAAAACACTCCAATCTGAAATGACCCAGCATTGAGAATTCACTGCTCCATAAATCAGTCAGAGTTGGAAAAGAAGTGATGTGTGAAGCATCCAATACTCTCACGCTTCACTACGTTTCCACTGTGAGCTGACGGCAGTCCAGGGGGAAGCGGCTAACGAGCTCTATTCTGTCTATTGTTATGGCTCGCGCTTAAGGAAAAAGAGGGAACACAATACGTGCAATCTTAATTCCTTTTAAAGTCTTCATCTAGCAGATGTAATAACTTGTCAC
Organism: Clarias macrocephalus; assembly: GCA_011419295.1. Taxonomy (NCBI): domain Eukaryota; kingdom Metazoa; phylum Chordata; class Actinopteri; order Siluriformes; family Clariidae; genus Clarias; species Clarias macrocephalus. The sequence goes on along the minus strand of JAAGKR010005119.1, from coordinate 47,358 downwards.
ATGTAATGAGAGAACTTTCCACTGATGCCTGCTGTCTTTTCCAGCTTTTTTTTTATATATATATAAAATGGATAAAACAGTCACTGGTGCTCGATGCAGATCCAAGCTGGGGCACATGTCCTCTCATAGCGCAGGTTGATTCAGCTGGGAGTTCAGGCTCATAACTTTAATAAGTGAACACTACACAGTCCTGCATGACTCGAGATCAAAGCGGAAAAACGTTTAATATCAACATATTCGTTAAGCTTAAAGGTACACTCGTCATTTTTTATCGCTCTTAAACTTGGCTGGTTGAAATGGTAAAATCTCATTGTTGAAACGATGTGATCAAAGCAAACGCACTGAACACTTGAGAGAAAAACAAGCCGTATTTGAGAAATGGTGATGTTGTGGTCTTGCTTGGCACATTACAGATACTACTCACATTTTACTACTGGTGGAATTACATGAAAACGCCTGGGAGCTGCTTTACCAAGATGTGGAAACCTGCTGTTAGTGAAGATGAGAAAATTGAAAAAAAAAAAAAAAAGATTCTAAGGGACAGGGATTTGTTTAAATAAATAGACATCTGTGTGCGTTTTTTTTTTTTTTTTTTGTCCTCTACTACGGGCATTGTTGAGAGATTGAAGGTGTAACCTTGTGGAACTACTTAATCCAATGAACATACCTTGCCCTTAGGAGAAAGTGACAGAAATATCTGTTTTTGTTTCAGACATCATAGTTTTGGAGTTCATAATGTAAAGTTAAAGGGGTAGCTGCGATTCCATTGGAGATGGTGAGGCACTTGAAAAGGATGGAATGGTTTGGTTAGCATACCTATTCAGTGTTGCATGGAGATCCTTAGACTGGAAAAAAAAAAAAAAAACAGCATGGTGGTAAAATGTGGACCAGAGAGTTTGTTTCAATCATGGGAAACCAAACTTTTACAGGTGAGTTGCACAACTTTGTGAGGGGGCAGGGGAATATTGTAAAATGTATATGAAACTATGGTTCTCTTTCACCTGAAAAAAGTGGAAGGTTCCTGTAAGGTGAAGTCGGCTCAGGCATAGGAGGGTTTTTTTGCACAGGTGATTTTACAAGAAATTGTCATGGAATAGTTTAACTGTATTAGAGTTTCTGTACACAATCTGTGGTGGTAAAGGACAAGCTTAGTCAATCTAAATCCCTATCCCTACCTTCATGAACTATAAGTAGTGGCCAAAAATACAGGTTCCAAATGCAGGTGAAGGAATAGGAGTTTCCACTCAACGGCTGTTGGGTTTAGTTTCCATGACGATCAAGGAGAGCCTCCAGGTTGAGGGGGGGCCGGTTGAGGTGTTTTGGTCACTTTTAAGAGTGCTTTCCGACCCACAGACTTTAGCCTGTTTAAATCGAACATTAGTTAATTTTCACTCTTGGTGCAGTTCGTTTCTTCTGGTCTGAACGAGATGAGATACCCCAAAAAGGTGGTCACGATCTGAATCATCTGGTAAACCCTGGTGCAGTCCTGCTGCGAGAAAGCATACCGAACCAAAACAGCACTCTACCCGAGTACCACCTTAGTACGCTTTTGGCGACTCCAGTACGTCATCATGCTCTTTTCCATCATAGATACTGTTCGCACAGTTTTTTTTTTTAACTGTATGGTTTGCCTAAATGTTAGCAATGTAATAAATAATCACCAAGGTGGCGACCACCCCATGTAGATTAGAATTCATCATGAAACTATCTCTACCATGTCACAGAAACATGATGTAGTCCACAGCACAGAATCTTCTTCCTGTATTTACTTTTTTTGTTTCCGTGGCAGACATATTAATAAGGAGAGGACGTTCTCACTCACTCACGCACTCACTCAGTCATCCTATATCCCGCTTTATCCTGTATTCAGGGTCGGGGGGGGCCTGGAGGCTATCCCAGGAGAGCACGAAGCAGGGTACACCCTGGAAAGGGTGGCAATCCATTGCAGGGCACACACAAACATATACACACTCAATCACACACTACGGGCAATTTGCGAACGCCAATTTGGCAACGCAATGGGAACTGCAGGTCTTTGGACTGTGGGAGGAAACCGGAGTCCCCAGAGGAAACCCACCAAGTATGGGGAGATAATGCAAACTCCATGCACAGAGAGACGGGAATCGAACACGGAACCCTGGACAGTGGAAACAGTGCTGAGGACATTCTCACATGGTTTAAAGTGATGCATTTTGGTACGAGTGGATTTTTTTCTGTGTTCAAAGAAATGGAACCAAGGAGAAAATGCTACAAGGTTAAAAACTCATCAAGTAATTCGGATCAGAGCAAACAAACTAAGATGTGAAGGCGCTCTAAAACTCCTGTAGACCCAGCACCCACTGAAGAGATCTCCTTGTTGACTTAGCAATGTCTGAGGATCCTTCAGGAGACTGAACTTCTCTGGCTGTTGGCACCACGTCAGGAAAAATAAATGAACAAATGAATGAACTAGAAGTGAATGTTAAATGTATATATTTGATGCATATACAATCTTAGTTGGCTTTTATCTATTTTGCAGCATTTTATATATTATGAGAAGGTCAGTCAGTGCATCGATTTGTCTTTTGTTTAGTGGACTGCATGCAGTTAATTTCTTCCCAATGTTAATCTTTTAAAATACAAAACATCTGAGTTAAATGTGAAAAAAAAAAAAAAAAAGTGATGTCTGATATATTGCCTTCAAGCTCGGTTGAAAAATCACACTGGCATTGTTTCAATCAATAACCAAAACACAGTGGCGCACATTAGACTGGTTTTTGTTTGAGAAAGGAAAATTTGCTGAAGAAAAACGGATGGCCCTTATGCCAGCCAGACCACACAGTGAGAAGCCATTGCCTAACTGTCCTTGGAAATTCCAGAGCCGCAATCAACCTTTCCATCATCAGCAAGCGACCCACCGCTGCCTCGCACCAGCGCACGCTTTGAAGATGGAGCCTCGGCAATTAGGAACTTAACACTGACAATTTACACCACTCCCCGGCCAGATTCATCGCCTCTGCCACTTCTTAAACCTCCTAACACCACCTTTCTCAAGACCGTGGGAAATAGCAAGTGCAGAGGCAAGTTATATGGATAAGGACAGTGCTTAAAGAATTGAGCGCTTGCTCTCTCTGTTGAATCACTCATGAGCGGATTACCAGTGTGTTTGGGTGATGTTTCCGACCTACCACAAGAGGGCACCACCTCTAAAGAAGCACGAGAAGCAATGAACCGCAGGCAAATTGTTATTATCTATGTAGATTATTACTACATCCTTTATGCTTGTTGAAATATTTTTATAGGGATTTTTTTTTAAGATGTTTTGGAAATAATCAGGAATTGTTGAGAATGACCCAGATGATGATTCATGATTTCCAGACTAATGTCTTGAGAAATCCAACATTACCAAAACAAAATCTGAACTTCTCGGGAGTCAGACAAATGTCAGTGAACAACAACACGAGCAAACCGGAGCTCATGAATAATTTCCAATGTCTGCCAGTTTGAGTTCAAACGTAGAGGGCATCAGTTGGATGTCGTTATATTCCATAAGGAATAAAGTTACACATAGTACAGTACAAATGATGCAACTAGGATTAAGAAACACGAATTAAGCTGTAGAGATGATCACAATAGTGCAAATGTGGTCATTTAAAACAGTCAGAAGTAAAGAACTCAGAATAGATGCATTACAGACGAATGGTCTGAAAAATAAACTTTGCAAAACATCACCATAAAGCCACATATACCGCTTCGTATTTCTAAGCTATGTCATGAGAACGAAATCCTGACACAATAGACTTAAAAGCAGTCCTGTCTATTCCTAAGCAGTATTGCATTTCTTGCTCTGACAGTGCATTTCTTTTAGGGTATTATGATAGCTTTGGGGAGAGACTGACCCCCTCCCTCCCCTCCCCCCTTCTTTCCATCTCTAGCCTCCATTCAGTAGACAGTAGCTGCAGGGGAAGACCATCACAGAAATCTCCAGCTCATATACCATCAGCTCTAGAGATCTGATACGAGCCTAAATCCCAGTGTCGTCCTCGCTGAAGTGTCCTCTCATGTAAAGAAGGCTGTTTGCATTATGGATGAGCTCAAACCGGGCGGCAGCAAGGTCACGCTGGGTTGGAACTCGCATTTGATGCGCCGGTGAATAGAAGAGGACAACGAATCTTAAATCAAGTTGTTTTGTCGAACGTCGTTTTGATTGATACCAGCCGCCAGGGACTCGCCATATTTTTGTCAGAAAACTGAAACGGGAGCCTTTTTACTATGGAACAAAAAAAAAAAAAAAAAAAAGGCAGTGCAGTGTTGTCATAGTGGTTTTGATTAATTTAACGTCATAAATTATCACTAAGTTTTATACACCACCTTCCAAGTGCAAGATTCTAGCCTGGGGTCACTGCTTAGGGAACAGAAAGATTAAATAACTTGTCTCACTTCAATTTGCACATATTTAATTTCCCTGCGAAACGTTCTTTTTTTTTCTTTTCCACCCTATGGAAAAAGAAAATGCGTGGACCTACGCCAAATAGCTTATGAGGACCCTGTCATGGCTAATCCCACTCACCTCATAGAGAGGGATCCTGTTTTGTTTGACTGCACATTTCTCCTTTTGAGTGCTTCTCCTGAACCTCGCCAGCATTTCTATTCAAGCGCTGCACTGCACAATGTTGATTTAAGAGTAGCTGAGATAAACTAAGGTTCAAGAAAAAAAAAAAATGATAAAGCAAGTTTCCGCTTTGAGTTTGAAAAGGACGAGGTTATCTATAGAGTTTTCCCCGTCTAACTAAACACGATTCCACAAAGCTCTGTATGTGCTGTCTGGGTCTATATCCTCTTCTTTCTTCCAAAGAGCACCTTAATCATAATCGGACACACACACACACACACACACACACACACACACAGCACCGGAGCAAAGAAAATACAGGAAGCTTTGGTTGCATTATGAGTGAATGCATTTCTATTTGAACAAGTGAGTGATTACTGTGTTTGTACGTGGCTTGGCGACAGACACACCTGCAAACAATAATGAATACAATGATCTCTTACATTCGCAGGTCTGAAGGAATGGAGGAAATATGTGTTATGACATCCCCAAGCCCACATAGAAACACAAAACTTCCGCAGCTCGGAATCTCAATGGACCGCTGGCTATAAATATCGCATCGGGGGTCAACAGGGTCGTATATCGTTTCCGTAAGTGGCAAAACTTTTCAAGACGTGCCGAAAGACCGTCTTGGACGGCGTTGCGTGTGACGACGAAACAGGAGCACCCACACCTCAGAAAAGTATACAGTTCATGTTTTTACACAGATGTCAAAACAAGCCTACAGTGCAGACTAAACAACTGCGCTTAACAGACAACCAGGGGTCAGAGTGCAGGAAAGAGGACGTCCGATGTGAATAACTCTCTGCAAAGTGTGAGAGTAGACATGGAACACACGACCGATATAATACCAAGGGCTAATTATGTTAAGAGCCTGTTGAGTAACGGGGCCACAAAAAAATAATGATTAATGAAATTATTATATGAATTCAATTATTATATGAATTCAATTAAATATGAACCATATATGCATGGAGTAGATATAATAAACTACTGATAAAATCACAACAAGGCATGCTGTAATGGAAAAATAATTGTACTGTACATGTCCTGAAGTTGATCATTTTCCAATTACTGCAAGCGGTTTTGCTAATTCAAGAAACGGCAATTGTACTTTGTATTCATTTAAAATTACATTTCATGTTGTGGAACCCCCCCACCCCCCCCACCCCACACACACGCGTCTCTCAGTCTTTCCGCTTTTTAAAGTTAATGAGACGGACAAAAATGCAACTAGTCATGCTATTGATGTGTTGCTGGTCGAGCTCTACATCCGACTGCTGTCACTGATGACTCCTTCCAAAAAACGCCATATTACCAATTAGACTGCTTGTTATACCTGTGCAAGCTGTGACTATAGACCTACTTTCTGAGCTGTTGTGGAGAAAACTTAAATTATTCACACACGCTCATCTTTACTTGCTACATTTTTTTTCTCTTTATCATTTTGCACATCTGAGCCGTTTAGGGTTAAGGGCCTTGCTCAAGGGCCCAACAGGGACAACCTGGTGGTTGTGAGATTTGAACCTGGAACCTTCCGAACCGTAGTGTACATATACTGATATTCGTAAAGTTGATTCATTAAAATGTTATTTAAATCAAAATTTAGGTTAAAACAGAACATGCGAGCAGTTGAGGGTTACGGGCATTGCACAAGAACCCAGTAATGGCGATTTACGACATGTTGGGATCTTTTTATTTTTTTTGTGTTATGCTGGGAGTTAAGACTTATCCTCTGAGCCACCAAACTTCTGAAAGCAATTTAGCAGACTTGACTGTCTTCTTCTCTAAATGTTTAACTATCCGTTAATTCTTCTTCCATTATACTGCAATACATGTTAGATTCATTCATTTAACAGTGCAGTGTTTAGTGTAGATTTATATACGCTCTGGTTCCAAATACAGTATGTTCTCTATTCAGTAGTAACGACTGATTCAGAGACTTATACTGTATACTGTAACAATGAACAGATTCATAATGAACTGACTTTGATTCATTTATTATTTATGTATCCTTGAATACTTGAATGGTAGAAGGAGACCTCTCTGTAACATGGTATGCGTGTGTGTGTAAAATGTGTATCTTATTAACTTTATTACAGGGAGTGTGAACTAAGTGGCTGATGAGAGAACAGCAGTTTACAACCGTTTTCTATTGAGTGATAATCGGTGATTATGACTAACAATAAACTATAAATTGGGGTAAAATAAATAAATAAATCGATAGACATTATGTAATCCTTAGCAAATCGCAAAAAGGATGAAAAAGGATTCTTTTTTTGGAACTTAGAATACAGTCGACATTGGGGTGGTATCTCCGCTTCCATTGAAATGTCGAAACCGGATGAATTTAAGAAATCTTCCTGCTCTATACTGACAGTCTGTCGGTTGTGTGTAAGTGTTGAGTGAAAGCAAAACCCTTTCCGAAGGTCCAAAAGCACGTCTCGCATTAAGATGCTGAAACTCTTAATTCGTTGCTGACCATGGAGTGGACACGCAAAGCATCAGACTGGGTGGCCCCATAAATTTAAACCAAGTGTTCCCTGAGCGTAGGCTTACGGACCCAACACATCTCAGTCAGCTCTTTTACCAATTTACTGTTTACGAACCAATTTGGTAGAACTGGTAAGGACCTGTCTTCCATAATAACATACTGTTTGTTTGTCAGGAGGTTGTCTCATGTTGAGTCTCAGCACAAGTATTCGTGAAAGTTGCTTGATGAGCATCAGTGGCTTTTGTGTAATCCGTCAAATCAAGGCTGGGTAAACAGCAGCCCAGTGAGTAACATTTTTCCCTGCGGACTCAGATTTGCGCATGCCAGTGCACATCTGGCGCTCCGCAGGCATGAAAAAGATCACGCGCGATATGCAGCACGAGTTGCCATGGATTTCTGTGACCTCCCGTGGCTTTTTTTCTTTCTTTTAACACTAGGTTAACACGTCAGGGAACGGGAAGCCGACTCGGAGACTGTCAGCATGGATAGATCAGCCTCAAACGGGGGGAAAACAAGGAGGTTTATCGAGCTTTTCTAACTGATGTAAAACAAATGTGCAACAAGTAGGCACGAATACAAATGTTGGAATATTTTAGGAAAAGAGGATAGCCGTTGGGACATCAGGCAATGCTTTCTCCGAAGCCGTAAACAAAATACCACAAATTAGCATGATGTATCCTTTTGTTTGCTTTTAAACAAGATGTTCTTTATTCCTTTAGACAGTTTACTTACAGTTAACCACAATTATTTTGCTGGATTATTATTTTTCTTTTATGAGAAAAAAATGATCTTTATTAAAACTCAAAGCTCAGGGGCTGTAATCCCACACACTACCTTGCACCTCCAGGGTCCGGGTTCGATTCCCGGCCAGGTTCGATTCCCGTCTCTGTGTGCATGGAGTTTGCATGTTCTCCCCGTGCTTGGTGGGTTTCCTCCCACAGTCCAAAGATGTAGGTTAGGTTAACTGGCGTTCCCAAATTGGCCATAGCGTGCGAGTGTGTGTATGTGTGTGTGCCCTGTGATGGATTGGCACCCTGTCCAGGGTGTACCCCACCTTGTGCTCTAAGTGCCCTGGAATAGGTTCCAGGCCCCCCGTGACCCTGAATACAGGATTAAGTACAGATAATGAGTGAGTAGGTGAATACAACTTTGAAAATTAAAAAAAAAAAAAAAAAAGAGTCTTCACTGTTGGACAAAAAGTAAATAAGTAAAAAAAAGTATTTGCAAGTCATTTTATAAAGAACCGTTCGACAAAATCATTGTGAATTTATACATGTAAATATACTTATTTTTATCTTTATATACAGCTAAGTGAAACTTTATATGAAAAAAAACAAAACAACATAAAGTGTCTTAAATTATCGGGCCACAAAAAGCGACCGGAACGGATCTTGGAACTGAACTGGAGTGATGAATGTCATACTTTATAAAAGTTATTCCATCAGCTGGTGTTTTGATGATGTGGATGTTTAATTCTGATGATCTGAAAATAGAAAGGAGCGAGTGTGACGAAGTTACCAAAGGAACTCATATTCTCCAGCATGCTCAGTAAAACCTAACAGCTGGTTTACTTCGAATACTGCACACATCTGTATCGAATAGTACCGCCTATGTTCAAGCAAAGAGTTTCCACACCAAATATTGACCGTTTATTGTTTATGTTATTACTTAGTGCTTTTTATAAAAGTTTATTTTAATGTAGAAATATTTTCATAAGCATCATTGCATATTGCACATTGTTTGGATGTTCCCAAGACTTTTGCACAGTACTGTAAGTAACACAGCTGTTAGGTTTTACTGAGCATGCTGGAGAATATGAGTAACTTCGTCACACTCACTCCTTTTTCTATTTTCATGCAAAACCCCGGAGTCGACATTATTGATTTATTTTTTTTCCCATCTGAAAACTGGTCTCTCATGTATAGTAATATGTCGCTTTCCTTAGAGGCCTGCAAATATTCTTCTGTAATGTTATTTATTCATTAATTTTAGTGTATCCTTATAGGAAATGGTCTTGTACATAATAATGCAGACATCATAATCTTACATAACAAAATCTGTACTACAGATAATATGGCGCCTAAGACTTTTGCCCAGTACACACATTTTTTTTTTAATCCAAAATAAATCTTACATTCTTTAGAAAATGTTAATTATGATGCACTTATAACACACAAATCATTGCAATCAATGCAAATTATTTATGGTGTTTTTTTCCTTTAATTTGTCACCTGTGCATGTAAATAGTAAATATTTTAAAAAGGAGGCTACTACACATTTGGAGCTTTGAGCTTCTGTGTCATTTGTATGTGTTCCATTGTCAGTCATTACAGATGGTGTCGACACAGGATGTCTTCGAGATGTACATATGGATACAGTACATACAGTACACATGGTGTAAGCAAACCCGTGAGAATGCACTAGCACACACAAGGTACGTCACATTCCTGAGAAAAGACCCCACTTTCCAGGTGTCCAGTTTCACAACCTGCCATTTACTGGTGGATCAGAAACACTAAGAGAATGACTCTTTAGAGCCCCCCTTCCTCCCCCCCCCCCCTCCTTATTCACTCTTTCTCTTTTTTAAGGAGTGGTGGTTAATCTCCTCTCAGGTTTAGGATTCCTTCGATGCTCTTTGAGGAGAAGGAAGCGGAGGGAGAGTAAACACCAGGCCTCTCACCGAGGGGATTAGTGCGCCCATATATCATCATGACAACCCTTTTCAGCGAGTGACGGGTCGCCAGGACCCTGAGCTATAAGGATCTGGTGACGTTTCCTGTCACCACTGGAATCATTGATCAGGTCGAAAATCATCAAACTCACCGATCAGGTGGTGTGAAGCCACAGCATTAGATGTGCTTTAGATGTGCATTTGTGTGCCAGTTCCTCTTCGCCTGGCCTTCATGAAGAGCTGTGGCTTGTGGTTTGTAGATTTTATTTATTTTTTAAGACATTCACAGAAGGCATGGCATGAGTAAATGATTGAAGATAAAGACAAAAAATGAATTCAGTTAAAGCTCTTGAGGGTTAATAGTGTTAGACAAAGACCTTTAGCTCTATCCGATTTCTCCTTCTAATGCAGAACCTTAACAAAGAATCAACTAAGCCAAACGCTACACACACCAGTGAAGGTATGATTTTTCAAAAATATGCAGAAACCGAGCCTATGGAAAGCTAAACCACAAGCAGGATTTACACAGACTTCCTCATGAAATTTAAGCACACTCTGTGTCAGGTGATCTACTCTACATCATTATTAAAATATAACTTAGATACATTTGTATGCTTAATATACAAAAAATATATAATTTTCTCCCTAATTAAGCCGTGTCCAATTCCTCCCCATCACTAGGGGGCTCCACATTAAGGCTACTACTACCACTCAGCCGGGACGGCCAATGACTATCACGTGTTTCCTCCGAACCACGTGACGCCAGCCGACCGCATCTTTTCGAACTGATCGCTCACGCTCCGTTGGGGGCGGCGTGACACACTCGGAGGACAGCGCTATCCGCTCCTTCCGCTTGCGTAAGCTCACAGACGCCCCTGATTGGCCGTGGAGCCATGATTAATGTGGGAGCACTAAGTACCTCTCGTCCATCCCCTCTGAGAAAGCTCGGCCAATCAGCTCTCTCTAGACCTCCGGTTGCAAGTGGTCACGGCGTCACCCGGGAATCGAGCTCGCGATCTCCTGATAATAGGGCGAGCACTTTACCACTCAGAGGCAATATACAATCAATTAATGGGAGAGTTTAAAGGTCACATATTACATTCTTTCCTAAACGAGTTTGTCTAAGATTAAGGTCTCCAAAACATAAATTTGTAATGTAAATTGGAAAAATAAAAAAGGTTTCAAGCTGAAAAACCTCTCAGATCCTGCATTCTGGCTGCTTGTTTGTTTTTAGTGTCCGAGCTTTGAATTGACTGCTCCCAAATGTCCCTTTAAGAAAGTCCATCGTTCTAGCCAATCAGAATTCGGGGAGCGGAAACATTCAGGACATTTTTAAGCGTTTCCCAGACGTTTTCAAGCTTTTCCCACCTGCATTTCTGACTCAATATAGAGAGACAGAACAACAACTTGTAAGCTGAAGAAGGCTAGGTTAGTCGTTGCTAGCCGAGCCTTATTTACTTAAACGCCGTAAAGCTCAGAGGATTTAGCCATTACTAGTTTCGCTGTTGTAGAGTGACATATTTTTCGCTGTTGTAGCGTGACAAACACGACTTAGCAAAAACTGGGTCACAACGGTAAAGAAATAACACAAATACACACAATCACGTGTTTCTGCGATTTTCATGACCATTATTAATAATATTAATAATATGCTCATTTTGTGAATTTTACATTTTTTCATATTAAAATTTGCCCTTTATGAAAGTAATGATAAGTTTAACTTTAATATTTAATTTCATCTGAAAATTCTCAGTTTGAAATCTGAAGCCTTGCCGTTAACACACACCAGGAAGGCTTTTATATACCGTAAGCACATATTCTTTTTGTAATCGTCATTGACCTACTGTATGCTGAATCTGTGCCGCTTGGGATTTAATTGAGCTTTTAGTTGAGTCCCGGTGGGCAGAGATGAGCATTGGTTAAGGGGAGGATCTCTGTGTATGTGAGGTCACAATAAGAGGGAAGTCTGATTTGCTTTTTCATACAAAAAAAGGAAAAATGTTTTTTTTTCTGATGTCCAAAAAAGTGAATTTTGCATAATAAGGCCATATTAAAGGAAAAAAGAACCCACTACATTTTCTTATTTCAACACTCAGAAGTGATTTAACACATTGGTAAGCTATTTGGCACAAATTACAAAATGTCAAGATGCCTTCCAATGTGCTTCTGGAAAGCTTTTTCAGTCCTAGCTCTAACCACGGCCTGTCATTTTCTTTTTTGAGAGGCCAGTTTAAGTTCAGCGCTGAAGTTGGTTAACGCTTAAATGCGTAACATTTTAATCTATTTAAATCATCAATAAGATATTTGGCACCCCGGGAATATGAGACAAGCACAGGAACCATAATCATAATGCAAGATTATTAAAGTATTAAATGATTTCTCTGTACCAAATGTCAATAAAATAAAGTCTTGCTGTTGATACATGAACATGAATCTTGAATCTTTACGAATCTTGCTGAGAACGCAATGTTGAAATGTTGTAAAAAAAATAATAAAAAAAAAAGATTTCGTAATCCTTATCAAATCAAATATGTGATGGAAAACAGCAAGGCATCTCATGGACTGGAGAGCTTCCTCTGTAAACATTTGGCTTGATGGAAAAAGCACTGTGGATCGTCTTTTAACAGTTCTCATGAAAGACTATTCGACTGTTTTTCCTGTCTGCTATGTTATATTCTCCGTCCTTCTCATGATCACTTCAGAGCATAGTTTATAAGACGCAGACACCAGCTCGCAAATAAAATGGCACAAAAAATACAAACAGGATAAGGAGGCACGAAACTATGATTGAGGAGCATCTGGGAAGAATCACGGTCATTATTATTGGGCCTACATGAAGGATTTACACCCTTACACTGTTGCATGCGATGAAGGGCTCGCAATGTGTTCCATCGTGCTGAGCACACATCATGTCTGTCCACTCCCTTTTCTGACCTTCCTGCAAAATAAGATCGCAGCTGGAATGAGAAAAACCGCGATAGCGCACATGAACCCTGGACTGAGGAATGCTCGCAGGCGGAAGGACAGCGCGAGCCTCCCGATGACAAATGAAGGGTGGAGCTGTTGTTAAATACGCTACACCTTGACGTCACGCAGAGCGGGGCAGGGCACTGCCTTCCACAGGCGTACGATACATCCTGGCCAGCGCAGTCTTCGTCTAAAGACACCTAACTAATCACGAGCAGCTTCGACTACTCTCGAGGGCCCGGGTGATGTGATGATATGGACTTTCCCATGCACAACAGCATGGTCACTTCATGTCCAAGAAACATCCTGGTTATACGATAACTCGTGTTTTTGGATGGAACATAACACTGGAAAATGCGATTAAAAAAAAATAATCAGCTCTGGAGCGGTGCGATACGATGTGTCTGACACGAAGCAGATATACTGTACGGATCCCATCCAAAAACTGATTATTTTTAGATCATTTTTAAAACACGTCTTAGTCCTCTTAAACAATGGCAACTTGGCAACAATTACAGCAGTTATAAAGAGTAGTTTACTGGGGAACGCCAGTTAGCCTAATATGTATGTCTAAATCGAATTCCTTCATAGGAGGAAACCGGAGTACACGAAGGAAACCCATGCACAACTCATGTGCATGCGAGAACATGTGAACTCCATGCACACAGGAGGCGGGACTCGAACCTGGACCCTGGAGGTGCAAGGCGACAGTGCTAACCACTAAGCCAACGTGCCGCCACACAAAGATTCCTTCACAGGAAAACTTCTCAACAATCATATCGTACAAGTGCACGTGTATATAGTTATTGCCCTCGACCAAAGCACTTAACCCTATCTGCTCCAGGGGTGGTGTATCTTTGGTGATTTACAGTATGAGGCTTATAAAGTAAACTGTGATTTGGCTTTTAACTGTCACTTGACCAGATTCAAGAACTTAACAGGACTGATTCCAAAAAAGTTGGGACACTGTACAAATTGTGAATAAAAACTGAATATGAATTTGAATAAAAACCGAATGCAACAAAGTGGAAGTTTCAAAGTTCAGAATTGAAAATAGATAACATATCAAATGTTGAAAGTGAGACATTTTGAAATGTCATGCCAAATATTGGCTCATTTCAGATTTCATGAGAGCTACACATTCCAAAAAAGTTGCGACAGGAAGCAATAAGAGGCCAGAAAAGTTAAATGTACATAGAAGAATCAGCTTGAGGACCAATTTGCAACTTATTAGGTCAATTGGCAACATGATTGGGTATAAAAAGAGCCTCTCAAAGTGGTCTTGTCTCTCAGAAGTCAAGATGGGCAGAGGATCACCAATTCCCTCAATGCTGCGGCAAAAAATATTGGCGCAATATCAGAAAGGGGTTTCTCAGAGAAAAATTGCAAAGAGTTTTGAAGTTCATCACCATCTACAGTGCATAATATCATCCAAAGATTCAGAGAAACTGGAACAATCTCTGTGCGTAAGGGTCAAGGCCGAAAGACCATACTGGATGCCCGTGATCTTCGGGCCCTTAGACGGCACTGCATCACATACAGGAATACTTCCAGAAAACATTCTCGGTGAACATTTGCCGTTGCCGGTTAAAAACTCTATAGGTCAAAAAAGAAGCCATATCTAAACATGATCCAGGAGCGCAGGCGTTTTCTCTGGGCCAAGGCTCATTTAAAATGGACTGTGGCAAAGTGGAAAACTGTTCTATGGTCAGACGAATCAAGATTTGAAGTTCTTTTTGGGAAACTGGGACGCCATGTCATTCGGACTAAAGAGGACAAGGACAACCCAAGTTGTTATCAGCGCTCAGTTAAGAAGCCTGCATCTCTGATGGTATGGAGTTGCGCGAGTGCGTGTGGCATGGGCAGCTTACACATCTGGAGAGGCACCATCAATGCTGAAAGGTATATCCAAGTTTTAGAAGAACACATGCTCCCATCCAGACGTCGTCTCTTTCAGGGAAGACCCTGCATTTTCCAACATGACAATGCGAGACCACATACTGCATCAATTACAACATCATGGCTGCGTAGGAGAAGGATCCGGGTACTGAAACAGCCAGCCTGCAGTCCAGATCTTTCACCCATAGAAAACATTTGGCGCATCATGAAGAGGAAAATGCGACAAAGAACAACTAGAAGCCTGTATTAGACAAGAATGGGACAACATTCCTATTAATGAACTTGAGCAACTTGTCTTCTCAGTCCCGAGACGTTTGCGACTTTTATAAGAAGAAGAGGGGATTCCACACGGTGGTCAAACATGGCCTGGTCCAAACTTTTTTTGAGATGTGTTGATGCCATGATATTTAAAAATCAACTTATATTTTCCTTGATGAAACATTTAAACATTTGATATGTCATCTATGTTGTATTCGGAATAATAGATTGAAATTTGAAACTTCCACATCATTGCATGTCCCAACTTCTTTGGAATCGGGTTTGTACAAGTTCACATAAATAATGATTCCTGGTTCAAGTCTGCATCTCAGAGTGAATAATCCGAACATGTTTACTGTATATAAAAAGAGCCATTCCTCCAATGACTTTAAGATGCAATTCATAAAATCCAGCCTACCTTGGAGTAAAAAACTTGCAGGCTGTAGAGTAAAATATTGCCCCGTTTGAACTTGGTAGAGAGATCCATGATGGCAGTCAGCTCGTCATTCTTTTGGCTACCCGATGCCTCATCTGACACGCATAACTGAACCTACAGACATAGAGAGGAGAACTTTTAAAAAGGCAAGGTTACTATGCTACACGTACTTATTTTCCTGCAACAACAAACACGAGAAAAAAAGAAAAAAAAAACTGCGTTATTTAAACACACTCGGTATCCGGTGATTGAACGAGGCAGAATGACAAACAACCATGTGTTAATGAGAATTCCCACCAACAAAGAATACAAATAAGTGATTGCTGTGTCTAGACCATAATCCATCTTCCAGCAGAAGGCATTTCAGCATGTACAACAGTATCCTCCTCTTATTCGGAAAGCCGGGTGCTCGTGTAAACAGCAGAACCACTTCAAAGACTGCAATTAAAATGCTCAGTAAAGTTTCCACTGCGCCCAATTGCGAACTAAAAGTATGCCGTTGACACGGGCCTTGGGATTCGGTGACTAAAACTTCTGCTGCGTTTTCCATGAGCTCTACTCTTTGTTTGCTGTGTCTTGTAAAAATCTGGATGCTCTTCTTAAAATGTCAGATTTTATGAACGACTAGTGCTCATCTGCACTCAATCTTATGGGCAATGACTAACAGAGAAACCCCAAATGACACCGCGATCAAAAAATGGATGTTTACTGGAGGGAGATTTTACCACTACCATGAAACTGATTAAGCATTTTACATTCGTGTCCTCTGGTTTCGCAAAGAAAACTGATGGTGATCAGGTCCTAACGACAATCGCTATGCAGTACATTTGCAATAAACAATCCTGGACCACCACTGCGACTATTTAAATTCGAGTTAATTCACAGATGAAGGATGATTTTAACTCAATTTAAATATCGAGAAATCGGATCGTCCAGAGTCATAGTACATGTATTGAGTCGGTCTGATATTTCTTCTGGTGTCAAAGGTCAAGTGGCCAGTCAGATTGCCAGCAGTCACATGACCCGCTGAAAAGCTGAAGTGATGACAAGCACGTGCCATGCCTGTGCAAACAGAAGGGTAATGAGAACACACACACACACACACACACACACACACACACACACACACACACACACACACACACACACACACACACGCATTGCATTCTCTGAGCCTTAGATCTGCTGGCGTTGTGCCTCGCGGTCACATTCACATGGTTGGTATGTTTTCAAGACACGTTTAAGAGGCCGTTCACAAATCACAGCGGGGATTTAATTAACTTTCAATGAGATGGCATTTCCAAAGATTAAGACAGATTTGTTTTGAGGTAGACTTGCTGGAAAACGACCAGCCTCCAAAAAACTGGCCAGGTTTTTTTTTTTTCCAGCTCCGTTTGCTGCCATCTGGCTACAAAGGTGACGAAGAAACCTGAGCTCTGGCCTTCTGTTTATGTAAATTATGGATTAGCGGTCCTGCACAATTTCCAGCAAACAACGTGGAACATTATTTTAAGCTGTGAGAAGAACTCACCTCATGCAAACTAGACGTCATTTCATATAACATCATACAGTACTTTTCGTACATGCAGAAGTTCTACCCAGAATGCTCGGCTGTAATATTCAGGATCCACAAAGCACCATATGTTAAAACATTCGTTCCAACAAACCTTGTGAACAGGTACTTACCCATACAATAACAACCGGATACAAAACCGCATGCCTTGTCTCCTCGAAAACCTTCACCATCTCCTCGGTTTCAGATAAACTTGTACCACTGGTCTGCAAAAAAAAAAAAAAAAATGGACATATTATATTGTATCAAGCCACATTATCATTCATACACTTAACAGCAGGATTAGTTTCTGTATATCTAATATTATAATGCGCATTTCTGCCGGCAATATTCCAGTACAGATATCTGGATGAAGTTCCTGGTCTTTAGCAGCAGTTCTTGGTTCTCCTTCGGGCATGGGATAACATCCACCGCCTGCAAAACACAAAAGGATGAGCATTCAGTTACAATGATTGTACTGTACATTAATAATTCCACGGTTTCGTACTGAGAATTATTATTAACCCAATCCTGGATGTCACACACACACAGACACACAGAATAAATTTAGAATATATTTCTTATAATCAACAGAAACCCACACTGAGATAAAATAAATAACTCTAGGCTGTGATTGGTACAAACGCAATGCTGAGCGAAATGAATAAACCGTAGATATGAAATGGTTATGAGAAACACATGTGGGCACTTAAACCCCCTCGAAATATAACTAATTACAGTTTGGAGCTGAAAAGCATTTCAATCTGCCCTGTAGATCTCCGAGATTAAATGTGCTGACTTGATTTAAACCATGTTAGACATGAAATCCTCCTTAATTATGGATTGGTCACGGGCTGTTACACCGGAGCGCTTACGCCACAAAAATGACAAGAATGTACGCACAGAAAGTCATTTCTCTTCACTAAGATGATGCAAAATTGATCGTTTTGATTTGATTGATTTACAGGGTTGATCATATTTATAAGGATTGGGTACAGAGTGATGTGATCAGTTATATGCATGATTAGATTTAATGTTAATATCTGTTCGGTCTGACCAGAAAAAAAAAGGCATTTAAATGATAGACTACAAATTGTTTAAAAGAATAGACCACACTTAATCGCTACCATCTATTACGGCCGAAGCGTATGACAGACGAGCAGTGACGATTATTTTGACGTATTACACTGTATTTGGAAATGAAAATACAGTAAAACAAGACAGATTGACAGAGAAACTCACTTTTAATAAAAGTCTGAAAGCAGTAGGTAACATTTAAATAATGTGACAACAAGGCAAAAAAATGACGCCTTAGAAAGTGAAATATACACGACAGTACTGTACTTGTAATATATATATATATAATATGATATATAATATTCTTTATATAATAAAAAAGCTTATTTCTGATAAAATATTACTACAACTGCAATCAAAAAATTTTTGATTTGTATTTTTAAAAGAAATAAATTCCTAAAAATGTGCAAAATGATCTGCTAAATAAAACAATAATTTTTTGCTTATATATATATTATAATATATATATATATAACATTATATATATATATATATATATATATATATATATATATATATATATATAATTATTAATCATTAACATAAAATTGCAGTGATAGAGGAATTAAACACTTCTGGATATTAGCTTTTTGGAAAATATTCCGCTTCATGGTGCTAAGAGTACCGCACTTTGTGACAGAGCCACATCACGGTCATTTATTATCCTCCTGTGACTTTATTTTATTAATATTCTTTACCTTTGTGCCTAAATTAAACAGTATCCTGACCTCATCGCTTTCCTCACTCCCTTACTGCAAGACCTATATTGGCGAAGTTAAAGACCACTTGGCCTTGGAGAACTGGATCATAACACGGACGTCCTGCACCAAAGAAACCTCAGCGTGTAACCTGAATTCAAATCACAGATGTCTTTAAGAGAGATTCACTTCCCATTGCACCATTTCCTCCTTTCCTATCTGTCTGGAGGACCATCATATCAAGGATCCTGGGCCCACAGAAGACTTGAAACTCCAAACCACCACCCGAGGAGCGTCGCAGTTCTGCTGCCAAGCCGTTATAAGACACCGGGACCTGTGCGCTAAGCAAGATCATCAAAAGGAGCGATGCGCAGTTGGATCTAATGATTTAGAACTTGGAACTATAGCAGAAGAGGATCGCCTTTCACGCAACTCGAAGGTGCAGGGCCATGCTGATGATGCCCAGATATTTCCTTGCCGACATCTGCTTTTAAAGAACGAAGTTAAACATATCATAACGCAATCTTTGACTGAAACGTGAAACAGGATAATCATTCACACTCGGGGGAAGTGGCTGTGAAAATAACCTGAGATTACTGGTTAATATTAGTTGTGTGGCAGCCCGGGGAAAAAAAAAAAAGAAAAAAAAAAGAACACCTTTCGGTCACATTTTCTACAGCACGGTATATAGATTTGAAAACTTACAGGCGTTCCTAAAAAGACTAGTCTTATTTTTTTACATATCTTAATCAAAGCCACATGATTGCTTATGAATATATAAACAATTAATGCACTGAACATTTAAAAGAAACTACTGTACATGCATTACACGTTTGCATCTGATTTAATCTTTTACTAAATAAAATCACTCACTCACTCATCATCTATACCGCTTAATCCTGTATTCAAAGTCACGGGGGGCCTGGAGCCTATCCCAGGAGACTTGGGGCACAAAGCAGGGTACACCCTGGACAGGATGCCAGTCCATTGCAGGGCACACATACACACACTCATTCACACACTACGGCCAATTTAGGAATGGCAATTAACCTAAACTACATGTCTTTGGTCTGTGGGAGGAAACCGGAGTACCTGGAGGAAACCCACCTAGCACAGGGAGAACATTCAAACTCCATGCACAGAGACGGAAATCGAACCTGGACCCCGGAGGTGCAAGGCGACAGTGCTAACCACTACACCACCTACTAAATAAAATATATTTTCAGTTACAGTATGGTGGTATAGTGGTTACCACTGTTGCCTCACTTCTCCAAGGTTCTTTGCATGTTCTCCCTGGTTTCCTCCAGGTACCCCGGTTTCCTCCCATAGTCTAAAGACATGTATTGTAGGCGCATTGCGATTTCCCGTAGTATGCATTTGGATGTGTGTGACTCTGCCGTGCTTTGTGCTCTGGGTTCACTGGGATAGGATCCACGACTCTTTTATTAAACCACTTGCTTATCTACTTACTGATCTTCGTTGAAAGCCTGGTCAAATTAATAACAGCATTTCTACATCGCTTTGGGGGAATAAACTGATGCTTTTCTTAAAATAAAATTCAGCCTCAGGACGTCATGTACTTTTTCACCATGTAAGCATGGTGATGGACAAAAACAGCATGATTCAATTGCAATTTAATGGAACTCTATGGAAATATAATCACCTTGTATGGCTGGTGAACAATAAAAACTACCAAGGTGCATGAACTTCAAGCAAAAAAAAAAAGTTTTGGTTAAGTTTTAATTTCAGGTCATCTATTATGGACAGATTTCGCAGGAAATCCAAGAAAACCACAGCTCGTTGTGCAAAGCAGAGGACCTGAGATGGCTCCAGGAACAAAGCGCAACAAATAGGAGGGAGGTTGATTGACTTTCACGAGTCAGTGTATCCATTTCGGCATGATGTCTGCAGGTGATGCAATTACAGCTTTGTGTACACCAGCGCGGATTTGCAGCGGGACTGTGGGAACATGAGCGGCTTTCGGAGCGTGTGTTTTGGGTGTGTGTTTCGGGGAGGGGGATCCCATGCATTATACATTAGGCAAGGAACATCTGACACACCGAGGCCACCCAAGAAGACGCTACTTTTGCTGAGCGGAGAGAGATGAGGTCATATAGACATTATGATCATAATCATTGTACCCTGACGTATTACAAAATCATTCTCATTACCATATGGTGGGATTCCAGGTTTTTCTGGAGCCTGCTGGAAAGCTCAACGGTTTCTGCCATGGCTCCCGAGATGACACATGCTGACAGCGAGAGAGTCTCTGGAAATGAGAAACGTCTCAAATGCTGAACTTACATAATACAAAACAGAAGATTAAGACTTAAGATCTACCTGTAAAAAAAAAATGTTATAAAAAATTTAAAAAACGCAAAATCCTACAAACATATGCCCGTTTCTAGATGATAAATATGAACCATGCCACCACTCATTTTAAATACCATATAATTTCCTTTAAAAATGTAAATGTAAGTGATTTTCAGCATTCTTCGAGAAAATTAAACAATAGTATAAAGCATGTAATCAAGGATTGAGTAGAAAATAAACTTTTTGGAGGGTCAAGTAATAAAATCCAGCAAGCATTGCCTGTGGTCGAAATACCTCCCACATATCAAAGGGTCAGAGTTTAGTCTGTGGATAATCAGACACAGGATTCAACCCGGGTTAAGCACAATGGACTAGCCCAACCTTCTCGATTTTAACATAAATGTAATCGCATGCAAATTCCATCATAACATAAATAGTTTCACTCTGAAAAGATCGAATGCAGACGCGGATCCAGCATCGTAAAGGCTGACCTGAGAAAGCAGTTAACTGGGAGCTGAAAGTGAAGCTCTCTGGGGAAGGGGTCTTAAAGCATTTTTTTGGTTGTTTTTCCACTCTAAACCCATTTTGGCATTAGGTTACAGGGCTGCCCTCCAAGCGCGGAGTAATGCCTGGGCAGAAGAGCCTGGGGGACCGGCTGACAGCATGGAAATTTCCCTTAAAGCATCGATCCAACACCATCACGTAAATATGCACACAAATCAAACTATCACTGAACGGTGATAAAAAACAGCACCTTCGAAACCCCGGGGGTAGAACGTGCTGCTGACAATGTCCAGAGACACAATCCTGGCTTACTAGGAAATAAACTACGGTAGTTTCAATATTTCGATCAAACGATTGAAATAAATACCTTTGATGATCGACTCGGCTGCAGCCAAATCTCGTTTGTATGTCACCTGAAAAGAAGACAAAAAAAAATAAATGTGCAAAATCAGTTCAACATAAACTGGTTGAATTAATGTGTCATGCATTAAATTCCAGTAAAAAATAAAAGGCCTCGTCTCTTACTTTCCACAGTGTCGGTGGTCCCTCAATAAGCTTGGCACTGGTGCCGCTGTACTGCAGGGCCAAATGCAGGCACTCGGTGCCAAACTCGAAGTCAAACTCGCTGCACTGCGGAGAGGAATCAGGACGTAAGGCAAAGCAACACCAGGTCCATGTGTTTGTGTTTAGGAAATGGGGAAATTATTTACTTATTTATTACGGATGACCGGGAAAGAACCAGAACAGGAAGAGAAGGTAAACATGTATACCGATTATTCAAAACAAAAACGGAAAACACGGAAGAATAAACTCGCCCCATTCGTCTTAAGCCTGGAGTTACCACAAGCATGTAGCATGCTAGCTTTCAAACCATTCTGTGTCAGTCACCAAGTTTGTTTCGCTGCCTCTTGACCACATCTAATGAGATTTTTATTAGGAGTCAAATTACCCACAGCTTTGCTCTTTCGCTAAGGGGAAACACTGGGACACCAGAGGGACATCAGGTCCTCTTGGCCTATGGTCTAGAAGTATAACATACTGCGGGTACTGCGGGTTGGGTGTCTCTTTTGGCTCTACAATGGCTCCATCATTCTCAAAGGATGTCATCCTTCAAGCAGAAAGGACCACTGTAAGAGCTCTGACACATGGCCCTAGGCCACATTTTAAAAATCTGTCACTGGCTGCTTTTTTTATTTTAAAGACAAACTGCGGTAATCTGGAGTATCAGAAGTAACTTACATCAGAAAATGAAGTTAAAAACCAAGTCTGGACTACTTCATGTCACCCACAGGAAGATATATAACCTTCGGCTTTAGAAGCAAAGAGCTATACATTTACCACTGAAGGAGCTGAATGCAAAAAGGCCCAGGAGTGGTATATCATATATCAGCATTATATCAGCCATGTACATACCTTAATAGGCTGAACTATACCTCTTCACCATGTCAGGCATCCTGGGACTTTTATTCTGATTTATAAAGCAATCTGACAATCAGTACTCATGAACTCTTATGTACTACATCATTGCTAAAGATGGCAATAAAAGTTGAATCCTCTGAGATACAAATAGCTAAAATAACTCGTAACCTACGTACTCTGTCCTTATCCTCAATTTTAATGGGAAAATTTTTGAATATGTTTAAAATTAGACTGTTTGTTTTTCAAAATCCCATGAGACGTTAGCTGTATCCAAATTTCACAGCAGCTCCGTCGCATCCCATCCCATACACAAACATTCTTGTCTACCGGCTTGGCTGGATTTTCTGTATTCCAGCTAAAATCTATTCCTGTACTGTATGTGTCGCATTTGATGTAAGTCACATTTGAGTTTTAAAATGACTGAGAAGAATGCCCTGTGTTGTACTGGCAGTGACGTAACCAGACACTAATGTCATGACGTAACCAGACGTCTTACGCTGGTTTTATTTGTCGTCATTTGCTGTCAGAAAATATTTAAAATTGTATTTTTTGTTTGTCTTTAGGCCCCATATACAGTCTTATGCAAAACAGTCTCTCTTGGAAATGGAAAAGATTTACAATATGTTCAGCAAACATTGATGCATAGTTACTTCCTATGCCATAAATTGAACAAAAATAAAAAAATAATAAAAGCATTATTATGACACTGTGCAAAAGTCTGGGCACCCTAAGAGTTCCAGAGTCTCCGATTCTTTTTACAAGGTTTCAGATCTGATGCGTGGCAACAGCTATCATTAGTAGATGCCAATTTCAAAGCTTCACAATTACTTAGACTCTTCAAACCTTGTGCACACACTTGCGGACATTCAACAACCACGGGTTCCTCTAAACAGCTGTGTAAGACTCTTAAATTTAATTAAGAAATGTAATTAAGAGATTTCACACCATCTGTAAAAAAGCTGAAGCTGAAAAGAGGACGGCTTCTACAACAGGACAATGATCATAAAACATACCTCGAAATCCACTATGGAATACCTCAAGAGAAGAAGCTGAAGGTTTTGGAACGGCCATCAAAGTCCCCTGATTTAAACATCATTGAAAATTTGTGGGTAGAGCTTAAAAGAGCTGTGCATGCAAGACGACCAAAGAATATTACAGAACTAGAAGCCTTTTGCAAGGAAGAATGGGAGAAAATCCTAAGTACAAGAACTGAAAGACTTTTAGCTGGTTATAAAAAGCATTTGCAAGCTGTGATATCTGCCAGAGGAGGTGTTACTAAGTACTGATTATGTAGGGTGCCCAAACTTTTGCACAGTGCCACAATAATGTTTTTATTTTTTTATCTTGGTTCAATTTAGGACATAAAAAGTAACTACTGTACGTTACTAGTACCAATGTTTACTAGTACCAATGTTTGCTGAAAATATTTTTATAATTTTTTGTTTTCCATTTCCGAGAGAGACGAGTTATTTCTCATGGGGTGCCCAGACTTTTGCATAAGACTGTATATACGCACACACTTCCATATTTCACAGTAAAAGAATAACATCACTGAGTGGAAATTTTGCAAATCTGTTGAGACTCGGACTAGAAGACTCGCGAGGAGAACCGCTCAATTCTGCATGTGATAAAAGAACGAACGAACGAAACGGACCAGAAGATACGAGAGGTGAGCTGCTCATTCTCTTTATCATAATACTGTATATCCTTAGATGCACTGTAATTTTCATCACTGGAACTGTATGTAGACGTTGTGTATGTTGTCTGTTTATTGAACATGTAACATTTTATTTTATTTCTGATCAAAAGAACAAAATGAACTGAATGATTTTTTAAAAAAGAATCGTTCATTTTGATGAACAAGATTCTAAGAACCGAGTCACTAAAGTGATCCAACCTTTCCATCACTAATCTGTAGCCCCTTACATGGCTCACACCATTACTTCAATAATCAGGCTTCAGTAAAAGTCTGCTTTTCCATGCCTTTATGTAGAACCAGCATTTTTTCACCTATTATACAGTAGTTTTGCCTTCAGTGCTTCGTAGCAATGCCGTAGCTGTTGACATCAGAGCATGTCGGATCCATAGCAAGCTGCATGTTTGAAACTGTAAGTACCCGTACCCAAAAATGATAAATGTGAAGACTGGACTTTAATCACATCCAACAACAACAGTATTTTATTTTATACTGTCCAAGTTGCCAACTAAACTTAATCTCCAAGTCAAACACAACAGTGACATTCCCTTGCTCCAGGAAGTGTATAAGGGCAAATATGTGAGTGTATTATTTGATGAGCAGGATGAAAGCCATGATCATAACCACCAATGCAGTTGGGCCTTGTCAAAGTAGCTATATTTCATATACTGTATATTATATATATTACTCATTGAGTGAAATTTGTTTCTGAAGTCGATGATTTGGAAGCAGAAAAATTTTTGCAAAGGATTCTAGTGACTTTGACAATGGACAAATTGTGATGATGCAACAACTGGGTCAGAACAACTCCAAAACTGTTGCTCTTGTGGGATGTTCCAGGCCTGCAGTGGTCAGGATGTAGCCAAGGAAATAAAACAATGAAGTGGAGACAGGGTCATGGGTCTGATCCAATAGAATTGATGAAAAGTTTAATTGTGATAGAATGGTGTGTCATGGTGTGTCAAGGGACGACCTATTCAATATTTTTGGGGGGTAAAAAAATATGAATACTCACCCGTTGATAGGCTTGATAGATGACGTCATAGAGAAATCCTTGGGGCATTTCACTGGCCCTGTACTTGGTTCGTTCCAGCGAGTGGTCCAGGAAGCCTTCAGAAGTGGTGGCAATCACGGTGGACACCAGCGGACGGATGGCTCCAGAAGCCTGTTGGAATAAAATGATGACTCCATCCTGAATGATTAATTGCAGACATTTTTACATGTAACTCGCTCCAAGTCTGTCTGGTCTCTAAAATAAATACCGTAATTTTACTACCGTTTGCTACCATTATCTTTTCTTTCCCGGGTGATTCCCTTAGGAAGCAGCTTTTGAGGACGAATTTACAAAATCACAATTGAAGGTTTAAGCCTAAGCACATAGGCTCCCTGTAAATAATGGCACTTGTAAGCCAACCAGGAAGCTCCTTCCACTTTACTCCATTTTTAACTGATAGCCGTGAGGAGTGGGTAAGTAGTACGCTTTGTGCAAAGTAATTCTGTTAAAGCTGCTCAGGCTTTATAGATGAATCTGCACTCAATCTGACATTCCTTTATAATCAGGACTAATGGAGAGATAATGAACGCCATCTGGAGACAGCCTAAGGATGAAGAAACAGACAACTGAAATGAGACAAGTGACAGCCATTCCGGCACTTCATGCTATAAAGTACACACTCAGATAGCGTTGTGACCTGCAGCAATTACTCTTCGTTCTGAGCTCCCTCTGCTTAGTTCTCACCTCATAAAGATGACACAATACCAGCGGGACTGCGGTTTGCTCCAGCGAGCGGGATGAAACATTAATCTCGATGTGCGTGTCGCTGATTTGAAACAAACCAGGGCACAAACACCAGCATACTTCTGGCATTTTTGCTCCATTATGCTGTAAACAGGGTCCGGAATATGGCAAAAATACTGTATCGTGATACTTTCCATTCTGTACAGTGCACTTGAAGATTTCATTTGTAGTCCAGATTAGCATTCCTCACCGTTTCAGATACAAACAAAATGATGTAGTGCCTGGATTATTAAACATCCAAAGATGAAAAATGAAAAGGTTTTCGACCCGATGTCTATCTGTAGTGCACTGGACTGTACTGTACTGTATGTGCGATTACCATGACGACCGAGCAAAGAACTTGTAAAACCTGTGTACTGTGTAACGGAAGCCTAAGGGCAGCTGTTGGGGAAGCCTATAAACTGTTATGTGAACATGTACAGGATGTTTTGATGTAACTTTTGGTTAATGATATTTGTGAAATCAGTGCAACGTAAACACAGCTTCAGCCTGAAATCACAGCAAGGCAGCTCCAGTGTTTAAAATTATGATAAAACCTAAACCTGCTGTAAACCCGAAGGATCTAAACACTGACTATAATGTTTGAATGTTAGTTTTGAATTTGTGTTATACAGTTAAATCATTCCATACAAATGACGAGACACTACCAGGCAGGGACGGATGATACCACTGCGCAAGTCAAATCCTATCCCGCTCTGGACCAGGTACAATTAAAAAGCTGAGCAGTCTCATTTGACCTTAATGAAGAAAGTAATTGCACGGCTGTATTTCAGTAGAAACAGTGAGTAAAGTGACATCTTTGTTTATGCATGTGAGTCATTCTATGGTATGGAATACATTTCAAAAACAAGTTTAGAAATTCCTTCAGTGTAACATATCTTTTTTCCTATTGGTTATGTACACTCCTGGGTAACATTGGGACAGTTTCCTTTTTTTTAATCCATAATTTCAGGGGTAGGACTAATCATATTTGGACAAATAATTTAATTACAGCAGAATGGTGGATTAGTGGTTAGCACTGTCGCTTTGCATCTCCAGGGTTCGGGTTTGATTCCCGGCCAGGTTCGGTTCCCACCTCTGTGTGCATGGAGGTACATGCAGGTTAGGCATTCCCAAATTGGCTGTAGTGTGTGTGTGTGTGTGTGTGTGTGTGTGTGTGTGTGTGTGTGTGTGTGTGTGTGTGTGTGTGTGTGTGTGTGTGTGTGTACAGCGATGGATTGGCACCCTGTCCTAGGTAAGGCTTCAGGCCCCTGCGACTCTGTATACAGGATTAACTGTTATAGAATAAGAGTGAGATAATTTCATTACAATCATCAAGCATCTGTAAACCATTAACAGTGTATGTGACATAGCTGACGGTCAATTTATAGACTGAACAATGAAGTTCATTGTCGTTCCTTCATTCAGCTTATCCGGTGCAGGGTCTACGGGCAACGTGGGAACACCAATTAGCCTAATCCTCATGTCTTTGGACTGTGCGAGGAAACCGGAGTACCCGGAGCAACACACCTCAGCACAGGGAGAACATCCTAACTCCACACACACAGACCTGAGGCGGGAAACAAACCCGCAAACCTGGATGTGCACAGTGATAAATATGCTGCATGATGGCTTAGTGGTTATCATCAACATATTTATCATGAACATGTCTTCACACACACAGACACAAAAAAAGAAGAATACTGATTGAATAGTATTATTGCCCAACACCTTATGTTTGTTGTTCCTTTAATTTGTCCGTATTGTATGACATTAATCAAAAGCAATTAACAACTGCTCCCTAAGCTTTCATTATAAGTTAGTGTAGAGTCAACAGGCTTCCTGTTGTTAGGCACAGAAAAAGAAAAAAGCAGAGGCGCAATGACTAGAGGGAGTGGAGGAATTCCCACATACGCTACAGATGCAGCAGATGGAGATCAGGGTTCAAAGTGCTGAAGTGTTCTTTAAAACAATCAAATTTGGTATTGCGGTTCGGCTTAAATTAAAAACATTCATGTCGTCATACATAAAACGACCAGCGACTGGTAGAAGCTGAGGCCGAACTAAATTAGCTTTGCCTTCTTCAATACCAGTCACATATTTGGACAGTTTGGACAGACCGTCTAATTCCATGTTCTTTCCTGATTTTTCTTTCTTTCTTTCTTCATTGTAAAACAATGCTGCAGGCGTCCAAAATATGCAATAATCTCTTTTAAACAGTTGATGTTGAGGTGTGTCTGCTATTTATGCTCTGTAAAGCTCTGTTAATTGGTGATTTTTGAGGCTGGTAACTCTGAATGAACTTCTCCTCTGCAGCAGAGGTAAGTTTTGATCTTGCTTTCCTGGAACGGTCTTCATGAGAGACAGTTTCATTATGGTTCTTGATGGAGTTTTGCAAATAAATGACTGTTGTTGTTCCCTAATTACCCAATTCTATATGTTATTCTATATATTCTATATAGTTTTCCAGTTTTCCAGTATTATAGAGACTTCAGACTGCCCTCCAGGGTGCTTAGGAATTGCTACTCCTGCACCATAGAGAGCATCCTGACGAGAAACATCACGACCTGGTTCGGGAACAGCACCATGCTGGACAGACAAGCTCTACAGAGGGTGGTGAGATCAGCCGAGCGCACCATCCGCTCCGAGCTGCCTGACCTGCACTCAATCTACAGCAAGCGCTGCTGGACCAAGGGCAGGAAGATCGTGAAGGACCTCAGCCACCCCAACAATGGACTGTTTTTTTAGTTGCGCTCTGTAAAGCGCTTCCGCTCTCTGAAGGCCAACACAGAGAGACTGAGGAGGAGCTTCTTCCCGCAGGCGATACGGTCTCTCAACCAGAACACCACACCGGACTAAAACATTCTTTTTGCACACTGCACTTTATGGACATTTGCTGTCACTCAAGAGACATTTATGGACCACTTATGGACATTATACATTTGAACATTCATGCACATTTGCACTCACCCATGACATTTTTATTGCATTTAA
This sequence comes from Clarias macrocephalus, assembly GCA_011419295.1. NCBI lineage: Eukaryota > Metazoa > Chordata > Actinopteri > Siluriformes > Clariidae > Clarias > Clarias macrocephalus. The sequence goes on along the minus strand of JAAGKR010005119.1, from coordinate 18,012 downwards.
TTTTGCACACTTTTGCACATTTATACTCATTAAATCCTCACATAAATGCACACTCCCCGGACATTCCTATTTAAATTCTATGTCAATTTCCACATCAGTTTCCATATTTCCCATATTTGTACAGCCATATTGTTTATACTTTGTACATACAGTATACATATACTTTATATATATATATATATATACATATACTTTATATATATATATATATATATTTTTTTTTTTCTACAACTAAGTTTTTATATATTTTATTCTTATTCTATAATTTATTTCTTATTGATGATCTTGATTTTAAGGTCACAAGTGGTCGTATAAGCATTTCACTACATATCGTATTCTGTATGACTGTGTATGTGACAAATAAATTTTTAATTTGCGATCCAAACTTGTGTCCTTGACATTCAGTTTCTACTTAAAAAACTTGTACATCTTCTCATTCATGGAAATATATGATATTGTTTTTGCAATACAATGCTTTTTTAAAGAGTGATTATTTGAACTTGAACAAGTCTGCCAGTATCTTGTGACCTTTTACATTTACACTTAGTTTGCAGAATTACCACTGATTTATTTAACGTCTAGAGACTCCAGACAACCATACTCATATCAGCCTATACGGAACCAGCACCCATAACACAGCCACCAAGATAGCTGATGTTTGACATAAACATTAACCCTGTAAACCTGTATCAGCATGGCCCTCTGCATTGTTCTAATACCACATGATGGAATAAGGAACCACACAGGTGAACAGTTGCATAGTTGTAGAATGTTCTTACCCCTTGCTCTTTGGCTGCCAGTGTGATTTTGCGCAGAAAGTCCTCCTCTACGAACGGACGCACAGCGTCGTGGATGATGACCACCTTTGGCCTGGGAAGCACAGGACCTTCTGCACTCTCGCCAAATGCCTGAAGGCCACAGAAGATGGATCTATGTCTCGTGGTGCCGCCTTCAACCACTTTGACTTTTGTATGATGAAACTGATGAATGATGTGCAGCATCAGATCGTGGCTTTCCTTAGAAACTACAACAACAATGTTCTCGATCCACAGGATTCTGTGAGAAGAGAGGGAGGAAGTCAGGTGCTTTTGTCCAGTGCTAAAGTGCACATTCTCAATCAGCACTGATGATGAGGATCTTTGCTAGGCAATAAATCACGTGACATAACCATCAAGAAGGCATTGGCTCAGTGGTAGGGTTCTTGTCTGCCCAGGTTCAATCAAGGCAGATTAAAATGACCTTAATCTGCATGTCTTTGGACTGTGGGAGGAAACCGGAGTACCCGGAGGAAACCCACCAAGCAAGAGGAGAACATGCAAACATGAACACAGATCCCGAGGTCGGCAATCAAACACAGACCCTGGGGGTGCGAGGCGACAGTGCTAACTAACCACTAAGCCACCAAAAAAGGTGTCAAAATTGTGATGCATTCTTATGGATTTCAATTCACAGACTGTATGAACTACATAACCCAAAATGCATTGCGCTTATATGGACTTCAACTAAAAACGCACTAGAGCTTTGTGTTCCATAGGGATAGCTTTAAACATGACAAGATATGCCTGCATTAGTAATCTCTCATCTACTTGTATGACTCACCGGTCTCTCTCTCTCTCTTTCTCTGTTTCACACACACACACACAATCACACACACATACATACACCGGTGTTTACTGAGTCTGTATTGAATAATACTTTGCGGTGAAGATACTACCTTTCAAAAGTTTCGATGGTGAAGCTGATGAGGGGTCTGTTGAGGAAAGTGCAGAACTGTTTGGGGGTCGGCAGCCCGGTCCTCTCACCGCAACCAGCGGCGGGCAGAACCACAGCCACCGGGAAATCCACAGCGCCGCGCCCCATCATTCCCTCCCGATAGCCGGATTCAGATTTCAGGAAAAGCCCCGGTTATCCGGGCCAACGCTCTCCCCTGCTACTCCGCTAGCCAGCTACTACAGCACGCAAAGATAAACTCTAAATACAGTACTAGCCCTAAATAACTCGAACGAACAACATTGGAACTGATTCCCAAATAACCCCGAAATTCCTGTAGTTATTTACTTCAGTGGGAAGAAACCAATGGCTTCTACAGCCTATGTAGTGCACTATGGCAGAAGTGGGAAGCCATTTGGGATTGAGCCTTTACTGAGCAGCCTGCGCTGCTTTAGCTTTAGCATCAGATTTGCATGGGATTTGCGCCTCAGCGAGTTCCTCGGCATGCAGGTGATATAGTTTAATGGAATATGTCACTATAAAATATATAAAATTATTGTAAATATATAGTCGCTTAATAGGCAGTTAAATAGGAATAGACATAATAGACTTTTAAAGTCTCATTCATTCCCTATGCTGTTTATCCTGTACAGGATAAGGAGACTTGGGGCACAAGGCAGGGTACATCCTGGACAGGGTACCAGTCCAACACATGGCACACACACACACCAACTCTTAGTGGTTAGCACTGTCATCTTGCACCTCCAGTGCCCGGGTTCGATTCCCCGCCTTGGGGTTTGTGTGCATGGAGTTTGCATGTTCTCCCCATGTTTGATGGTTTTCCTCTGTGTACTCTAGTTTCCTCCCATGGTCCAAAGACATGCAGATTAGGGTAACTGGCATGCGAATGTTGACTGGAGGTCCTACCATGGTCATAAAAATGGAAATAAATACAATAGACACCATTGGCCTTCACAGTTTCTAGTTAGAAGGATGGAATTAGCCTAATTTGCATATCTTTGGACTGTGGGAGGGAAAACCACCTCAAGGGAGAACATGCAAACTCCACGCACACAGACCCGAGGCAGGAATGAATCCCTCGACTCTGTAGGGGCAAGGTCACGGTACTGTACCACCATGACACCCTATTGAAGTCTCCAGGATGTTTTTTTTATTGTGGCTACGTTAAAGGCACAGAACGATATCTGTCACCCCATAGGTCTATTACTTCTGTTACATCCCACAAACATAATAATCTATATCCTTATAATGTTGAAGGCATTTTGCTCATTTCATCAGGAATTAACAGTAATAGTACTATTGGCAGTGAGCAATAATAAGCCCCACTTTTTACCACCAAGTTGGCACTGTTGGGCCCTTTTCCCTCTCTGTTCCAGGGGCATTGTCTAACCCTGGCTTCTGACTTTCTTAAAAAAATTTATATACATTTTTTGTCCTGTGATGAAATCTATATTGACAAATAATGATCATCTTGATCTTATCATGTAAATAATGGTCAGAAGGTGAGTATGTCCCATATTGCCCCCTTAAAACCTGGAGGTGAAAGAGGTTGCCTAAAAAATATGCGAATTGCCATATCATGGTCACCATATTATTTGTATAAGACCTAGTTGAAGTGTGAGGTAAAGTTGTAATTGTAAGTTGTAAGTTATGCATAGTGACAAGAGTTAATGTACTGCGAAATGACTGTGTGAATGCTGCTTAAGACGTTAAAAGCAAAAGAGACCAAATAAACAGACGGAAATGAAGTGTATCCAAATTATGAATTATTATTTAATAAGTTTACGCCAAAACAGTGAAATTGCAATCGTTTGAAATAGTGCAATATAATGCCTGCATAAAAATTATGACATGTATATAAAGGATTAGATGAACCACACGACGAGAGGGTCAGTACAAAATATATTACATCAATGTATACTTGCTAACAGTAACTAAATATCTTGCAGTTACACATGTAAATGCTTTGTATTTACACACATTAGACAAAGAGACTGTATTAACTTTATTTACACAGCTATATTGTTCTCAAACATGAGATATTCAGGGTAATCTGGCTTTCTAGGCGTAGTACAGCCAGTGCTACGATTTCTCACAGAGAGACTGTCATGGTCAGGTGATATTTTCATTATATACTGAAATGCCAAAGTCTGGCATAAAGTCGTTATGGGTTGTATAGGAAGCATGAGCAGGGGTTGTGTTGCTGGAGGCTGGGTTTGGTCAGAAGCCACTTCATCTGGAATGGAATTAATTTCCAATCCAACATTTTTCATACTTTTAATCAATGTCCACTGCTCCTGAGCTTCAGCTCTGCAGTCCTTCTTTCACATATAGTCTATAGTCTTTTTTTTATTTTTTTTATTCAGAGCCCCAAGTCTCAGGACTCCGACTCGTGCCAATTCCCATTCACTTTGCTATTCCGGTGCTTCCGCTTGCTTTTAGGCTTGTGGACCTGCTGACGTTGAGTGATGCTCTCAGACTTGTTTGCTGATTCGTTGTGCTGTTTCAGGTAACGTTTGCACTTGCAGCTGGTCACCACTGTGATCTTGTAGGTCCTGGTACTGCCATCCTGGCACTGCAGCTGAATGCGTTCAGTACGGGTCTTGTCGTTGACGCAGCGCCAGTCCTGGCCACTCTGACGGTTCCTCTGCTTTCTGCCATATCCTCCTATCCAGTTCGGGAGGGCCTGGGCTGCGAGGCACTCTCCTGCACACACCAGCTCTTTGATGGGGTTGATGCTGGTGCACTGGCCGTCTGAGATGTACTTCGTGGAGCGCAGTTCTCGGCAGCCCATTGGACCTGGAGCTGCAATTCAAGAATCAGGAGAAGGTTTTAGATATTTTATGACAAATTAAATCCATCATAAAACAATATTATGAAAAGATATAGATGAAACACACTATGAGAACAAGCTGTTCTGTTTATGAAAAAATAAAACGTATGCAGTTTATTTACCCTTGTACACTTGGAACACAATGATTAACCTGTGCTGAGATACTATTAACTATACAGGAAATCTATTATGGGTTGTGCAGTGGGTGTACTGTATGCATAGGAACAAAGTTGAATGCATTTATTGTACAATGACACTACATCACTGTCCCACCTACATGCCTTTCTATAGCGTACAAGGAAATGGTTTAACACAGAAGGATGTTGTCTAAAAGTCTAATCCATTGTTGGATCAGCGCCGCTGCTGATACTATGAACATTCCTCTACCCTTGGGCTACACCACCTGACGGTGCAACCCAAGCCAAGCTGCTTTCACCAAGCACACACACACCTCAGCAACAATGAGCCCCCTTCTCTATGACAGCCCATGATGAATGGAGAGTTGAGAGGCCTTTCTTTCTCCCCGCTTCAGGTAGCAGGGATTCAAGACAAGTACGGTGCTGACCGGAGACGTTATGAGCAACTGAGATGCAGCACCATTCACATAGCCTGACAGGATTCAGTCAGCAGGTATTGTGTTCTGAATTCTCTCATCTTTGCCAGTCAACATGTGTGCGTGCCAAAAGAGTGTGTCATCCGTATACACTTATTCGTCCTTTCAGAACCTGACTGAGATAGCCACTTTATATGTGACAACACTGACAAATGTTAAAAGTGGTGCAAGAAACTGAATGTTGTGATTAGAATTGAGTGCAGTCTAATTGATAACAGATTTTCTTTTAGCACATGAATAAGTTTTAGACTTACATTTTAGACCTTTAGAAACTTCTTATCATACATATGATTTATGCCATAGAGAACTTTGTTACTACAATCCAAGTTTTTTTCCCCATATATCTTCTTTCTACTTAAAGTCTTGCATATCCATAATTTGCCTTATTTTCTCTTTCTTTTTCTCTTTAAATTCCTTTCCTCCATTTTTTTCTTAATCTAAGTGCTCCCTGTATCCAAAGTCAACGTTCCTTATAAACTCAGAGAGATTCATTTTATTACCATTATGTAACTGGTCAGACCTTAGATACACAAGCAAAGATGACAGATTATATTTATTTATTGGAGACTTCCCAACCCTGTGACACATTGTCAAAAAATGTGGATTCAAATGAATTTTAATATCATATAAACTCCCTTCAAATTGAAGTTGACACTGTTTACAGTCGTCTTGCACTGTTGCACCCATTCACCTCCAGTAACCCACAGGGTGTATAAACACTGTACATCTCTTTCTTTCTTCTCTACTAAGAACCGTGTTCCTTAAACTCTAATGTTATCTGCCTTGTTTTGCCATTTTTTCATGTTTCTGATCATTAACACCTGATTAGTGTCTTTGAACAAAAAAAATTATATTTGGCAAAAGATTAATAGTCCTCATGGCCTAATGGTCCTCATATGAGGATTCTCATATAAAAGAGAATGAAATGTCCTCACATGAGGATTATTATTTGAAGGCAATGCAATGGTCATCACATGAGAATTATAATGTAAAGAGAATGCAATGTCTTGGTATAAGGATTATCCAGTAAAGATTATGCAATAGTCCTCATATGATGATCCTCATATAAAGAGAATGCCAATGTCCTCATATAAGGATCCTCATAAAGAGAGTGCAATGGTCCTCATATAAGCATCCTCATATAAAGAGAATGCAATGTTCCTTATACAAGGATCCTCATATAAAGAGTGCAATGTCCTCATAGGAGGATCCTCATATAAAAAGAGTGCAATAGTTGGATCTCATTTGGCTGTGGCTCCAGTTCTTTAACTTTTTTTTTTTTTTTTTGTAGTCAGGGACACATTTATCTGTAAATTCCACAAACACTTTCAGTATGGATCTGTGTCTTGAAGGAATTAAGATTTTTATTATTATTATTATTATAAACAAAATATTATTATGATTATTATTAGAAATAATCTTTAAGAGCCATAAATCTTTCTATTCCTGATTGTTTTTTTTTGTTTTGTTTTTTTTTCTAACAGAAGACATTATGCCTGAGTAAGAAATTACTTTACATGCGTTATAATTTCCACCACTGTACCCCATTGACTATGCTTTGGGAAAACCCTGGTCCGAAACTTGGCACTAAAGTGTGATGGGTGAGACGCACTGATGGATGAGACGCGCGCGCACTCACCGGCTCGCTCCCGCGCCGCGCTCTCGGACCCTCTGCCTCCACTGCGCGCGCGGTTCAGCGCCGCTTCATCTGCGGGTGCTTCTCCGGGATCCTCCGCCGTGTGCGGGTACACAATCTCCGTCGCGTCGTTTTTCATAGCAGCGCTGTGTGTGGTCCTGATCAAAAAGCACAGCACAAACAGGAGGTTGCGTGATTCATCCTTGTGCACGCGCATGGCTGATGATGGTGATGATGATGATGATGATGATAATGATGCGGATGAAACTGCAGTCTCGACTCGTTTCCCCGTTTCCCCGTCATGTCCCGGACTTTATATACGCCGCGGCTCAGGTGAATTAACGGCTCGACGTATTGCGCGCGCGGCCACGCCTACTCCGGATTCCGGCACTCCTCGGTTAGAGGTGAATCCAGGCCACGCCCTGAACCGAAATACAGAGCGCGTCTAAACAAAACGCCACCATGGGATACCGTGCGCGGTTTTGGACGCGTCCTTAACATCTGGCGTGATGTGTGTGTGTGTGTGTGAGAGAGAGAGAGAGAGAGAGAGAGACTGGGTTACTTGACGTCATCGGTAAAAGCTAGGTCATGTTTGGGAGCAGAAAAATAGTGAAGTAAGATAAATTCACGGCTCATGAACACACTCCAGACATCCAGCGTGTTTAGCTCACTCTACAAATGGTATTATGGTAGATTACTGGGCATTGGTGGATCACGTGTAGGTTTCCCGCCAGCCATGCAAAAAGCTTGGGTTCGATTTTTACGTAATGCCCGAACCCCAGCAGCGGCGGAACCAAGAACCAAGTCGTATCAGGAAGGGCATTCGCTGCTCTGGTGACAAGTTGTGTGTGGACCAGATGGTCCACTGTGGTGACTCCTTGACAGGAGCAGCAGAAAGTCCAACCACAACTCCTTTGAAGAACTAAACTTCTAAGCCCCGGTGCACCCGAGACTCAAGCACCAGAGTTTAGTTACAAGTTTAGTTTTTCAGTACAGCTGTTGTTGGGCTTTAAGCTGCTCCTGTCCCAAAGACCAACTGCACTGAAGAATTAAACTACTTAACACCGGTGCTTGTCTCTTGGGTGGCACCCTTAAGGGCATCTCTTTTGTATTTCGGTATGTAATTTTCTCCTGGAAAAGTGTGCAGTGCCTTGGAATTATCAGGATCCAGATGTGCAAAGCTGATAGAGACATACCCCAGAAGGCTTTAGCTGTAAAGGCAAACAAAGGTGGTTTTACCTACTGACCGAGGAAACAGGTTCCACATCCTGGCCCTGCGCATTTAATGCTTTCCATCCTCACACAGTATTAGATTATCAGCTGAGATGTTTTTGAAGAAGGAAAGCGCTAAAATGCATAAAGTGCATAATGGAAATATTGTTGCATCTTTAATATATTAAAGATTAGTCCATTTTGGTGGCATGGTGGTTTATTGGTTAGCATTGTCACCTTGCATCTCCAGGGCCCTAATACGATACCTGCCTCAGGTCTATGAGCATGGATTTTTCATGTTCTTCCCCTGCTTGGTGGGTTTCCTCTGAGCGCACCGGTTTCCTCCAACAGTCCAAAGACAGTCCCAAATTGCCCGGAGTGTGTGAGTGTGTGTACAGTATGTGTGTGTGCCCTGCAATGGATTGGCACCTGGTCCAGGGTCTACCCTGCCTCATGCCCTAAGTCTCCTCTGATAGGCTCTAGTCCCCCCAGGACCCTATATAGGGAATAAAGCAGTAGAGACAATGAGAGAGAGTAATAAGTCCATTTTGATTCCATGACATTATGTGTATAGTGTGCAAAATTCCTCAAGGGGGTGAATACTTATGCAAGAGGACTGAGTGCTAAAGGTTCATCATATTAAATTTTTGAGAGAAATGTATAGAAGTAGTCCTAGTGACTACAGTACTAGGGTGTGTAAAACAGTAGCTTGATCAAGTTTAGTAACAAACTAAGTAACTTATTACGTTTTATTCATAATTTTCTTTATTGAAAAAAGTGTTAAACAGAAACAGAAACTGTTATTATTATCTTAATGCTTCCTTCCTTCCTTCATTCCTTCATTCATTCATTCATTCATTCATTCATCAGTAAGTGCTTTATCTAGGTCAGGGTTCAGGTGGATCCGGAGTCCATCCGGGAACACTGGGCCTGAGGCAGGAATACACCCTGGCTGAGATGTCAGTACATCACCAGTCTATATTAATACTGTGACAGGTTTCAAAAAAATAAGTCGGTGTGCAAGTACAACACTATACGGGCGGATCTTTGCCAACTCCTTAAAATAGACTTAGAACAAATTGTACACCTTATTGAAACATACAGAAGCTCCCCTTGGCGTGAACTTTGCCTTTTCAAGTGAAAAAGAATGCAGTTGCTCACCACCCACTGCCGGTCTGACTTCCAGTGCAAAAGAACAAGCCTCCTGGCTAAATGCGATCTGAGAGCAAATATATCTCCGCGGATTACTTCAAGAATGTCGGCTTACGGCACATCAGGAAGCACAATTAAGGGATTAAGAGAAATATGTACATTTTATAGTTCAGGAAAATTGTTAAAGCATAGCACATATACTTTTAATCAAAACAACGTACATGTGAGGAACCCCACAGTTACACACGTGTTCTTACACAAGACCAGTAGGGTTAATCGGTTGATAAAGCAGGAAAGCTTTATTTTCTAGTGTACTGCTGTAGAAATTCATTGTTTTATCAAATTGAAAACCATTTTTGTTTTCATGACATAGATTGAGTTTGCATGGAGTGAAATGCTTCTAGTGTAAGATATAGACAAGTGAAGGAGAAAAGGGAGTGCACTGTCTATTTGTGTTTAATCCACCTGTCTTAAGTAAAGTGCTTGTTTAGAGTCCCATTAGGATCTTAGAACTTTTCAGTTATATAATGCTAAGATACAAAGGAACTCATTTCTTTCTACATGTAATTTTCAGACTTGTGCCTTTTAATCTACAACAACAGGAAAGATTTAACTGTAAAAAAAAATTTAAAAAAAGAGGTAAAGTGATACCTAAAAGGAGTGAAGAAGTATTCACTACAGAAATCGTTTGAACACCAATTATAACATTTCTGGGTATAAAATCCATGAGCTCTTTTAAATTAGTGCGTTACAAAAGCTAAAAGAAATAATGCATTTATATTGAAAACCTTTCAATTTAGTTAGTTAAGTCTTTATTTGTCACTTATACATTACTGCACGGTGAAATTCTTTCTTCGCATAACTCAATGTAACTGGGGTCAGAGCGCAGAGTCAGTCATGATACAGCGCCCCAGGAGGAGACAGGGTTAAGGGCCTTTCTTATGAGCCCAACAGCGGCAACCTGCCTGAGCTCGAACCACCGACCTTCCGATCAGTGACTGAGAGCCTTCACACACTGAGCCATCAGTGCAATGCAATGCAAATAATCTAGGTATTTGTTTAATATTCAAACCATATCTAATAGTCATTATGCACCTTTTCATGTCACATCATACAGTTCCAAGTAACCCCAGGTGTTCAGAAACATTTGACTGCCTAACCTTTCTGCAATGTCCACTGACAACATACAGTATAGTATAAACTATGTGAGAGCTTCTAATTTAGTTCCCTATCTATAATATAGACATTCTTTTTTAATGCCATATTGGGATCCTTCTCCCAGAGTGACCGGCTCAGTAGAATTTTTTATTTTTTTGCTGATTTTTAATAAGCATAGAAATTGCTCCTTTTCACAAGACACTTCATGCACAAGAAGAAGATTTTTAGACATATTCTTCAGGTCTGAGCAATATAAAAGTCACACAAGTTATAGGAAAGTTTTAAACATTCCTGGAGCTCCTCTAAAGTGGCAAAAGTTCCCTTGATAAATGCCTGACATTTTAGGCAGGCCAGAGTCTATCCAGGGTACAAAGCCCTTTTACTTAAAGAAAGAGAAAATAAGAAAATAATTCTGGGCATTAGGAGCTAAAAACGGAAAGATATCTAAGATTAAGAGGTAAACGTACTTGAGACCAGATTGTCAATGAATGACTAACAGCTGGACTGGCAGAAATGTTCTGCAGGGTAAAAGAGACATGCAAGTAAAAAGAAACAGGCCTAATGGAAGCAGGATCAGTTTGGATGCTGCTTAGCTCACCCTGTGTGTTCCCCTGCACACCCAGCATGACCAATCTAATAACCCTATAGTCTCAGCAGCCCAATCTACGTAAAAAAAAAAATTTAAATAATAATTCGACAAGCAGTGTGTGTTCAGTAAAAAAGTGGCTTCTTTGACATTAGAGGAAATTCTCGTGAAGAACGCTCTGTGACTGCTTTGCATTTGTTTTGATTTTCCTGAAGGTCAAAATGAATAATAAAAAAAAAAAACCCAAAACACAATGTGTGAGGTCCAGCATGGATTTATTTCCTTGGAGAACATTTTACAGGGCGAACTTCTCACAAGAACATGCTAAACTCATTTGACAACGAGGATGCATCTGAGTCAAATTTAGCTGGATTTTTAAAAATGTATTTATTTATTTATTTTTGTACATGATGTACGATTCTATGCATGTTTTTCCTTTTTTTTAAAATAGCGATTTTCTTTACAATTACTGTAACATAATAGTGTGTTAAAATTACATAGTTGGTTAGGATGGAAAATAAAACAATCCAGAATTTTTAGTCTTGAGGGTCAACGTACATACTGTACATACAGTATATCAATGTCTGTGAGAGTGGAGATGATCCACTACTGTAGTATTTGAGGGAAATGTGCTCCCTCTTCTGGCAATAACACTTCTGTGTGAAGGTATCTGCAGTATTTGTCTGTAAACTGTTACCAGAATATGAATCTGTTATTCAGATAATTATAGAGATTTGAATCAGAGATACACTTTTCTAAAAAGAAAGCTTGCCCAGAAGGTTCACAGAATAATAAAAACCCGTGTGAACAGAGGTTATTAACTTTTATCTGGGTGCCAGAGAGTCAAAAAGCATGAACCTACATCTTTCAAGCAAATTTCATTATTATTCATTATTAGTAACTGCCTGGTCAGGATTATTGTGGTTTAAATTTGGTGGATAGTTTTAGGACCAAATAAATTTATTTTAAGGAAAATATCACAAGAATGCTAACTGTGTAAGCAGGGTTTTGAAAAAATAAATAAATAAATAAATAAAATCTTTTGGGCACATCTCTGTTTGAGAGTAATTATGGACTTATGTGATGCAGCTGAGGTTGATGTAAACACTCTCCCTAAGGGCCACGCCCACTTTCATTTCATTTTTTTATCTATGATCATTTATAACAGTGGTGATTCTGGCAAAATGAGGGAAAATACGTTTGAATCAAAAACGATCAGATTCTCCCTGATGAGCAAGCCGACGGCGAAGTTGGCAAGGAAAAACTCCCTGAGATGGCAGTAGGAAGAAACCTTGAGAGGAACCGGACTCAACAGGAAACCCATCCTCATCAGATAGCAGGAATTGATTGATCTATAGTCATGCTGTGTGTTCGAAGGCTAGAGTTTCAGTACACCAGGAAAGTTAATATGGAGCTCAGTTCGTTATAGGAGGCATTGATACAAAACTGTTTGTAGGAATTTCAGCGACTGCAGTCACAAGTCATCAGGGAACAGATGTCTGAATCAGCCGAGTCCAAGACCAGACCATCGTCATGGTCGAGTGGAGCCGTTCCCAGTCACCGCAAGCTTCCCAAGCAGACCACACGGCCCTCCATGCGACAAGATCTTCAACCAGAAGCGGGCCACCAGGATGAGTCAGACAGGTCCGGGGGGCAGAGGGGTCTGGATCACTGGCAGCTCAGGAGCACCATGTGCAGCTTGAAGCAGAGAGAACAGGATGGAGTTTAAATTAAAAACAAATACAGATATGGATGTCTGGAGCCACATATACAGATTCAGATACTTATACAAATATTTGGAGCACTATATACACATAAAGATACAGATTACAGATACAGAAACCTATATTTAGAGCACGAAAAAGATACAGATACAGATAATGGCATTGTTCTTATTAAGATCTCACTCTGGGTTTAATACTCTGCATGTTCAGAACACATCTGCTCACAGGCTTAATAGTCAAAGTACTCAGTCTAGATTGTCTCATTGTGAACACACACACACGGCTTTGTTACTAGGTGCATGGTGTGTGTCTTGGCAACAGGTTGGCGGTGTGAGACATGGAGTCATGCAACAAGGTAATTTATGATCGACTTTTAATAATCTTTTTGAAATCAGTGTTCTTGATTTTATTTTTCGTATGACGTAACAGATTCATATTTTGCAGGAAATCAGTGACCCTGTGCACAAGTTAAAAGGTATCCAGAATGAAGTCTGTGAACTTTACCTAGCAAAGAGGTAAACCTAAGTTCTAGTCAGATCTGAATGTCTGGACAGTATCCACTCTCAAACAACATTGCAATCTAGTCTGTTGAAAACGGAGATTTTACACAGAAATGATTCCGAACAACTCTGCTCCTGAGATCATCATAGGTTAAACACTGAACATCAGTTCTATTATATTAGCTTCAACTTTGTAATATTGTTTTCTTCCTCGTGCAGGCAGCTCACAGATGTTCCGGATTTGTCCAGATTCACCCAACTGAGATACATCTGGCTTAATAATAACAGGGTGGGGTTCACAATATTCTTAATAACATCCATAATTCAGTTGAACTAATGCAATTAGATTCCATGCAACACATGTCATGGTTTTTGTATAATGATACTTTTCCTAGAGGGCTTTAAAAATCGAATTTCTGTCCCCAGATAAGGGACATCCAAGGTCCTGCGTTTCATTGCTGTTTAGCAGAGCTGTACCTCCAGAACAATGAGATTTCCTCCATCGCAGGTACTTTTCAAGCACGACATTATACTGTACATGGAATGCACAGGGTTCCTGGTTTGATTCTGAGCTCAGTGTGTGGGATTTTGCATGTCTGCTTGGGTTTTCTCTAGAGTTTCCAGTTTGCAACTAGAATTGGTTCTATAGTTTCTACTTTAATTGCCACTAGGTTTTTATGTGCGCGTTTGCATGTGTCCAAGCATGCGGCTTGGTGTACAGTGCTGTAGCCAGTGTTCCCAAGATAGATTCCAGATCCACCTCAACCAGGAAATCATATTTAATTAAAATAAATGAACGTTTCTAATGGGATCATTATTTCACCCAAGACTTTTCACCGATAAGTCAAATCACTCACTCACTCATCATCTATACCACTTGATCCTGTATTCAGGTTCGCAGGGGGCCTGGAGCCTATCCCAGGAGGCTTAGGGCACAAGGCGGGGTACACCCAGGACGCGGTGCAAATCCATCGCAGGGCGCACACACATATACATACACACACTCTCAGACTACGACAATTTGGGAACGCCAATTAACCACCCTACAACCGGAGTGCCATGCAAAATCCACGCATACACAGACAGGAATCGAACTTGGCTGGGAATCAAACCCGGACCCTGGAGGTGCAAGGCAACAGTGCTAACCACTACACCACCGTGCCGCCTAAGTGAAATTATTCCATTAAAATCATGTTAGAACCTACAGGCTTTAAAATGGGAAAAAAAAAGTAGTCCATGTGCTGATTTTGTAGCCTCTAGCCTGTCTCCAAAGATTAAGGTCCATTATAGGATTAAAAGCACTGACATGTTATAATATAGAAGGCAAATCAGTTCCTTAAAGGAAATCAGCTTCCTTTTTTCTTCACTTTGTACATGTACATGCCATAACCTATTTTCCTGGAAGGTCTTACCTTATTGCAGCGGTTCTTTTCTGAGCCGTAGTCTTCTATTAATCATTGCTCTGTTCATTTCCAATCACAGCACTGCTGACAACAAGATATCTATGATACTTAAACTCCAAGCAACACTGCTCCATCTGATACACTCATATCAGTGCCGCACACACACACACACACACACACACACACACACACACACACACACACACACACACACACACACAGCCATATCAGGGAACATTAAATATCCATAAAATATTTGGTTAAGTGGTTATATTGATAGAGGTAGAGGGGCATTGATACATTGTGTATAAACTGGACCTATTTTGTCTGTCTGTAAGGTTTTATAATATGATGTGAACTTTATCATGCCTCTCTGGCCATAAAAAAAAAAAACCTTCTTTGGATTTCCTGATTCTTTACCTTTCCTTATCACTTGCTATAGCAAGTGTTCGGACGTATGCACAATACATACAAACAGCTTGTCTGCTGGAACCCTTTTGTTTAATGGGAAAATGATAATGGATTTCTTCTGCTTTTACCTCATCTTAAAACTTAACAATTAGGACACTCTGTTTAAATCTAACTGTCTGTTAATTGCATCTACAGGGGTTCTGAGGCACCTGAGGTGTCTGCGACTGTTGCTGCTTCACAATAACCTCCTGCGTAACCGGGAGGAAACAGTGACTGAACTGAGACGCTTGCAGCACCTTCAAACACTCAGTAAGTCCCCATACGCGGCCTATAAGAATGATCCCCGCTACATGTTTCATACATAACCAGACACTTACAAAATAAACTTTTGGGGTGGCACAGTGCTGCAGCAGATAGTGTTACTGCCTCACACCTACAGGGTCCCTGTTTCAGTCATGAGCTCAGGTTTCTGTCTTTTGAAATGTTCTCTGTGTGGGTTCTGAGTTCTCTGGTTTCCACCATGGTAGTAGATGAACTGCGTGTGCCAAATTGCCTCTAGGTGTAAATAAGTGTGGGAATGTGTGTGTTGTGGATGGCTGCCTATACAATGAATGAATGAACATTTTCTAAACCCCAAAAAACTTTTTGATAGTAATATTGCACTGTTTCAGATTTGTTCCTGAATCCCTTTACGCAAGATCCCCTGTATCGGGAATACACCGTCCATCACTTACCATCTGTTCAATTATTAGACAGAAAGGGTAAGAGAGCACTGACTTTCGAGCAGGCCTATACATAAAGCTACACTATATATATGGCCAAAATATGAAATATTGAATGAAATGTTTAAAAAGTACTGGACAAGTATGCACAAACGTTTGGCTGTAAAGTGTCTCTTAATAGGTATTTAAGTATCCGCTGTGTTAATGATGTATTTCATTAATAAGAGGTGAAGCAAGAGGAGAGAAGACGTGCCTTTAAACTCTTCAGTCCAGAGAAACAGGCGATCCTTGACACACTCGCATTCGGCAGACGAGCACCAGCGGAGAGGAAAATGACTCAGGACACACAGAGAGGTACTGAAACACTACTGAATAAAAAAAAATCTAAAATTATTACCAAAATATTAACACACATATAGGGTGCTGCTATGCATGACACAGCTGTATGAGAAACATACAAACTACTGTGTTAGTGTCAGTACTGTGCTTAGAGTGATCCAGCACTCAAAGCCGGGACGTGAATGAAGGCGTACAGTAAAACAGATTGAGATTTACAGAAGACATCAAGCACAGTACTGTGATGAGACTGTTAGCCACAGTAAAACATCTGAACGTTGCAAATGTTACGAAGAAGGCCGTACATCTGTGAACGATGATCCCGCCGAGGTGGCTCGGAGCCCACTGCAATCGTTCCCGCTAACATTCAGCGAGTGGAACGCCTGATCATTGAAAATTGACAAATAATTGGCACCAACTTGTGAAACAGACATCTGTCTGTGGGAACTGTACACACAATGATTCACCAACACCACATGCTCATTATGAGAACTAGGCTAAGAGTTATTGCCATGTTCCCCGTACTCCAAGCCATTTCCACATGTTTGGGTCATTAAAGGAGTTCCTGGGAGGCCAGCGTTTCAGACTTGATGCAGTCTGAAGATCACGTACTGAAAAATCTAAGCACTAGTGAAACGCTGCGATAAGAGCATTAGTGAAGCATAGAGAAATGGTAGTTTTTACTCTCATACACTCTTGATTGTGTTATTCTACACAATCAAGAATCCCTGTTTGACTTGAACTCCCCTCGTATATTTCCTTCCACTTATGAATGGGGTTTAGGATGACACAAGAGTACTTGTATACCGAATGCATCTCAGGTGTTTGTTCGTGATATGGGTGACGACATGTTCGTAGAGTAAAATGAAATTAATCTAAGAAAACATGCATCCATTGGACTTTTTGTTAATGTTGTGAAATATTCCAAATATTTTAAAGGGGTAAAAATGTTTAAGTAACATGTTTAAGTTACTTAAAATGTATGTTTATTGGTATCCTGATCTCACCAGTGTGAGATGTTATTTCATGGTCGAGTTGTTATGGCCTGGTACAATCAGAAATGTGTTGATGGATTTTACTGTTTTGGGTTATTTACATTTATAGCATTCAGCAGACACCGTTATCCAGAGGGACTTACATTTAGCACATCATTTATCTGAGCAGTTAAGGGTTGAGGTCATTGCTCAAGATTCCAAACAAGCACCGTTGCAGCTCTGTGGTGCAGGGGATTAAATCTGTGACTTTTTTCGATCAGTAGTCCAAAATTTTAACTGCTGAGCCACCCCGAGCTACCCATGCATTTCCCGGGAATATGCACATAAGGTCATCATGAGGGACATACTACTTGTATTTAAAATGCCTTTAGGCTTTGCGTTATGTACATAATTATAAATGTAACATCAGTGTGATACAAATGCCATCTCAGGTCACTGAAACACCTTTGAATAACCAAACCATTAATTCTATAATGCCGTGACAAACTGTATGTGTATCTTTCGTTTAAATGTTCATGATGTTGAAAAATACAGGTTGTATGTGCCTCATACCAAATTGCAGCAGACGAATTCAAGTTACACACTGACATTGTTGCCACAATCATGTTTTAATGTATACTGTATGACTGTCTGTAACTGTAGCATTTATGTATACTTTTCTGATGCACTTAATAACTCATCTGCCATTTATTCCAGGTCAGTGGAGTGGCAAAAAAAAGTGCACAAAGTAAGTAATGTTCGTTTGGGGGGTGTATTCTTATCAAGTTACTTTATCCTAAAACATTATATGAAATATTGGTGATAATTCATTCTGGGGCAAATTTTTTGTTTGGTGCTTTATTATCATTATTCCCTGTAGAGGAACCACCCTGCTATTAAAAAGGAACGGTACGAACACACATACGATATTGAGAAATTCAACAAATTCTGCAATAGTCAGGTTTCGCTGTTGGGTCCTAACAAGAGAAACACGAGATTCTTTTTTTTCATCCACTGTATA
>JAAGKR010005118.1:1816-54146 GCA_011419295.1 Clarias macrocephalus | reverse complement strand
AGAACAACTGTTAAGAGGAGACTGTGTGAATCAGGCCTTCATAGTAGAATATCTGCTAGGAAACCACTGCTAAGGACAGGCAACAAGCAGAAGAGACGCGTTTGGGCTAAAGAACACAATAAAGAACACAATAAAGAAAACTCTTTGAATGAGAAGGAGTGTCCAAACTTTTGGTCTGTACAATATATATATATATATATATATATATATATATATATATATATATATATATATATACACACACACACACACACACACAGTCACCTTAAGGATTATTAGGAACACCTGATCAATTTCTCATTAGCACAATTATCTAATCAACCAATCACATGGCAGTTGCTTCAATGCATTTAGGGGTGTGGTCCTGGTCAAGACAATCTCCTGAACTCCAAACTGAATGTCAGAATGGGAAAGAAAGGTGATTTAAGCAATTTTGAGCATGGCATGGTTGTTGGTGCCAGACGGGCCGGTCTGAGTATTTCACAATTTGCTCAGTTACTGGGATTTTCACTCACAACCATTTCTAGGGTTTACAAAGAATGGTGTGAAAAGGGAAAAACATCCAGTATGCGGCAGTCCTGTGGGCGAAAATGCCTTGTTGATGCTAGAGGTCAGAGGAGAATGGGCCGACTGATTCAAGCTGATAGAAGAGCAACTTTGACTGAAATAACCACTCGTTACAACCAAGGTATGCAGCAAAGCATTTGTGAAGCCACAACACGTACAACCTTGAGGCGGATGGGCTACAACGGCAGAAGACCTCACCGGGTACCACTCATCCCCACTACAAATAGGAAAAGAGGCTACAATTTGCACGAGCTCACCAAAATTGGACAGTTGAAGACTGGAAAAATGTTGCCTGGTCTGATGAGTCTCGATTTCTGTTGAGACATTCAAGTCAAATCAAGTCAAGTAGGCTTTTATTGTCATTCCAATCATATACAGTTATTACACAGTGAAACGAAACAACGTTCCTCCAGGACCAATGTGCTACATACATGCAACAACATAAATTTACAACACAAATGTTTACATTTTTAAGTTAACCTAAAAGAACTATCAAATTTCTATACAAAAATACACAATAGACAAAGTGCACATGCAAATGTGCAAACAAAGAGGTACATGACAGACACAACCATGTAACACATAACAGTATGAATTGAGGTAGTGGGAAGAGCAGCAGTACACAGTTTACATTTTGACAAGAATATTGTGTGCAAATAGCAGTGAAATAAATATTGTGCAAAAATTGCGAAGAGCAGCACAGGTAGGTAGGTATAAGCAGATTGCAATGGATGTATATCAGTGTGATTGTGCATGTGTGTTTATCAGTTTCAATCCAGATGTTATTAAGTTCGTCTGAGTGATTTGTGTGTGTGTTTTATCAGTCCAGGCTCTTTGTGTTGAGGAGACGGATGGCTTGTGGGTAAAAACTGTTACACAGTCTGGATGTGAGTGCCCGAATGCTTCGGTACCTTTTTCCAGATGGCAGGAGGGTGAAGAGTGAGTGTGATGGATGTGTCCGGTCAGCCACAATGCTGGTGGTTTAGCGGATGCAGCGTGTGGTGTAAATGTCTTCGATAGAGACCCCGATGATCTTCTCAGCTGTCCTCACTATCCGCTGTAGGGTCTTGCGGTCCGATATGGTACAATTCCCAAACCAGACAGTGATGCAGCTGCTCAGGATGCTCTCAATAGTTAGAAGGTGGTGAGGATTGGTGGTGGAAGCTGTGTCTTTCTCAGCCTTCTCAGGAAGAAAAGACGTTGTTGGGCTTTCTTATGCAGAGAGCTGGTGTTGAGG
This sequence comes from Clarias macrocephalus, assembly GCA_011419295.1. Classification (NCBI taxonomy): domain Eukaryota; kingdom Metazoa; phylum Chordata; class Actinopteri; order Siluriformes; family Clariidae; genus Clarias; species Clarias macrocephalus. The sequence goes on along the minus strand of JAAGKR010005118.1, from coordinate 52,342 downwards.
GACCAGGTGAGGTTCTCCTGCAGGTGGCCGCCCAGGAATTTTGTGCTCTTGACGATCTCCACAGAAGAGCCGTCGATGCTGAGCGGTGAGTGATCACTCCGCGTCCTCCTGAAGTCAATAACCATCTCTTTTGTCTTTTCGACGTTCAGAGACAGGTTGTTGTCTTTACTCCAGTCTGTTAGCCTCTGCACTTCCTCTCTGTACGCTGACTCGTCGTTCTTGCTCATGAGACCCACCACGGTCGTGTCATCAGCGAACTTGATGATATGATTGGAGCTGTGTGTCGCTACACAATCATGAGTCAGCAGTGTGAACGCAGCCCTGGGGGGCCCCAGTACTCAGTGTGGTGGTGCTGGAGGTGGTGCTGGAGGTATAGTTCCCGATCCGCACTGCTTGAGGTATTTTGGTCAGAAAGTCCAGGATCCAGTTACAGAGGGAGGTGTTCAGGCCCAACAAGCTCAGCTTCCCGATCAGGTGTTGGGGGATGACTGTATTGAATGGTCGTTCGGCGGAGGGGTGGTCTTCCTCGCCGTCACGTCATTCTGCATGTCGAACCGTGCGTAAAAGCTGTTCAGCGCATTCGGAAGGGAGCCGTCACTGTCACAGGCAGGTGATGAATTCCTGTAGTTAGTGATGGCTTGTATACCCTGCCACATGCGCCGTGTGTGACCGCTGTCCCTGAAGTGATTGTGGATTCTCTGGGCGTGTGCGCGCTTCACCTCTCTGATGGCCCGGGACAGTTTGGCCCTTGCTGTTCTTAGGGCCGCTATGTCCGCCGCTTTGAAGGCAGAGTCTCTGGTTCTCATAAGTGCCCGCACCTCCGCAGTAATCCACAGTTTCTGGTTGGGTGAGGATATGATGTTCTTGGAGACAGTGACGTCATCGGTGCACTTGTTGATGTAGCTGGTCACTGATGACGTGTACTCCTCCAAGTCGGTGTAGTCGGCGTAAGTTGCAGCCTCCCTAAACATGTTCCAGTCAGTGTTCTCGAAGAGCACAGATGGCTCCCGCTGGCCAGGTTTTCACCTGCTTCAGAACCGGTTTTGAATGCCTGACGAGTGGTCTGTATGTTGGAATTAGCATAACAGAGATGTGGTCTGATTAGCCGAGGTGGGGATGGGGCTCTGCCCGATATGCGCCGGGGATGTTTGCATGATCCAGCGTGTTTTCCCCTCTCGTTGCAAAGTCCACATACCACATAAATTCCATGATGGAATTTAGGAAGCACTAACGAGATTTGCATGGTTGAAATCTCCAGCAACAATAAACAGTCCATCCGGATGTGTGTTCTGCAGATTACTGATCTTAGCATACAGTTCACAGAGCACTTCCTTAGCATTAGCACTAGGGGGAATGTACACTCCGATAATGAAAATGATGGTGAATTCCCATGGAAACTAGCGCAGAGTTCTTACATCATTTCGTGTTGATGTAAACACACAAGCCACCGTCGCGAGTCTTACCGCACAGAGCTGAGTTTCTATCTGCGCGAAACGAGGCTAGTCCGTCTAGCTGAATGCCGGTGTCTGGAACTCTGTCGCAGAGCCATGTCTCCGTGAAAACAAATACACAGCAGTCCCTAACCTCACGCTGTGTAGCCTGTTGCAGTCGGATGTAGTCCAGTTTATTTGCCATGCTTCCGCTTCCTCGCGCACCGCTTACGATGTCCTCTCCTCCGGCCACCGGCATCAGGCAACGCCGAGGACTGGAGGCTTGGTTCCCGAAGCAAGCCGAGGTCGCGTAGCTTCTCACATAGCTTTATTATAAGTTTATTGAGTTGCAAAAGTGTCTGGCGGTGGTAAGTACGAACACCGTTTGCACCGATGTCCATAAACTATGTAAAATAAACGCGCTACGACACGACGTAAACAAAGTAGCACCATTTATGCTCCGGAGTGGTCGCTGAGTGCAAGTCCCGCGCCACCATCTTGGTAGAGTCAGAATGAGAACAGAGTAGAGTAGAAACAGAAAGAGAACATGGATCCATCATGCCTTGTTACCACTGTGCAGGCTGGTGGTAGTGGTGTAATGGTGTGGGGGATCTTTTCTTGGCAAACTTTAGGCCCCTTAGTGCCAACTGGGCATCGTTCAAATGCCACCGCCTACCTGAGCATTGTTTCTGACCATGTCCATCCCTTTATGACCACCATGTACCCATCCTCTGATGGCTACTCCCAGCAGGATAATGCACCATGTCACAAAGCTTGAATCATTTCAACTTGGATTCTTGAACATGACAATGAGTTCACTGTACTAAAATGGCCCCCACAGTCACCAGATCTCAACCCAATAGAGCATCTTTGGGATGTGGTGGAACGGGAGCTTCATGCCCTGGATGTGCATCCCACAAATCTCCATCAACTGCAAGATGCTATCCTATCAATATGGGCCAACGTTTCTAAAGAATGCTTTCAGCACCTTGTTGAATCAATGCCATGTAGAATTAAGTCAGTTCTGAAGGCAAAATGGTGTGAAACACCGTATTAGTATGGTGTATCTAATAATCCTTTAGGTGAGTGTATATACACTGAACAAAAATATAAATGCAACATTTTTGTTTTTGCTCCCATTTTTTATGAGATGAACTCAAAGATCTGAAACATTTTCTACATACACAAAATAACCATATCTCTCAAATATTGTTCACAAATCTGTCAATCTGCGATAGTGAGCACTTCTCCTTTGTCGAGATAATCCATCCCACCTCACAGTTGCCATATTAAGATGCTGATTAGACAGCATGATTATTGCATCGGTGTGCCACAGTAAAGGGCCACTGTGAAACGTGTTTTGTTTTATTGGGGGGTCTGGGGGGTCAGTATCTGGTGTGACCACCATTTGCCTCATGCAGTGCAACACATCTCCTTTGCATAGAGTTGATCGATCCACAACATTGACATTAGAAAACCGCTCACCCACACAACGCTACACACGCTGTCTGCCATCTGCCCTGAAAAGTGTAATCCAGGATTCATCCGTGAAGAGAACACCTCTCCACCATGCAAGACGCCATTGCATGTGAGCATTTGCCCACTCAAGTCAGTTACGACAACGAACTGGAGTCAGGTCGAGACCCCGATGAGGACGACGAGCATGCAGATGAGCTTCCCTGAGATGGTTTGACAGTTTTTGCAGAAATTTTTTGGTTATGCAAACCGATTGTTTAGCACGCTGTCCGAGTGGCTGGTCTTAAACGATTTTGGAGGTGAACATGCTGGATGTGGAAGTCCTAGGCTGGTGTGGTTACACATGGTTTACGGTTGTGAGGCTGGTTGGATGTATTGCCAAATTCTCTTACTCAAATCCTCAATTCATGAGCAACAGCTCTGGTGGAAATTCCTGCTCTCAGCATGCCAACTGCATGCTCCCTCAAAACTTACGACATCTGTGGCATTGTGCTGTGTGATACAACTGAACATTTCAAAGTAGCCTTTTATTGTGGCCAGTCTAAGGCACACCTGTGCAATAATCATGCTGTCTAATCAGCATCTTGATATGGCACACCTGTGAGGTGGGATGGATTATCTTGGCAAAGGAGAAGTGCTCACTAGCACAGATTTTGACAGATTTGTGAACTTTATTTGAGAGATATGGTTATTTTGTGTATGTAGAAAATGTTTCAGATCTTTGGGAGCAAAAACAAAAGTGTTGCGTTTATATTTTTGTTCAGTGTATGTATAGTATGGCAATGAAAATGAGTACACTCTAAGTGAAATACAGCTGTACATCTTTAACTAGTGGCCATTAACTATTAACATAAGATTAACTATCTTTAATCGCCATGCGGCCACTTCATTGCCAGTTATTTTTATTCTTTGCCTTTAACATATGTAGTATTAAATATGACTTTGAGTACTTTGATGATCTAATCAGAAAATTTGTCAAGATTTGATAATAAAAATTAAAACATTTAATTCATTATTTTAAAAAAACAAAAATCAAATAACATAACCATACCTCTGCTTGCTAAAGGCCATTCAACAAAAGTCTTTGACTGGACAAAAAGGGGATTTGTCAAAACAAACAAACAAACAAACAAACAAACAAACAAACAAACAAAAATGGTAAGAAGAATGGTTAGAATGTCTGGGAATACCCCTAGAGGGTGCCAAGCGCCCAGACTCCATTTTGGATTCCTTTTGTTTTCTTTTGTAGTTTTCTATGTTGAACTTCATTTCCCAGAATGCACCTCGGTCAGGTGATGGGGACACTCACCTGAACCGAGGTGGCTCATTAGTTGTGTTATAAAAGTTCCTGAGTTCAGTTAATCTGTCTTACATCTGTTCTATTTGGTTTGCTGTTTCAGTTAAGTGGTTTATTGTTTACGTTTCGTTGTATTTCCTAGCCTTGGTGTAGCTCTTAGTCTGTCATGTTTAGTTTGTCTCCTGTTTAGTCTGTTATGTTTGGTTTACCTCCTGATTAAGTTCATGTTCTGTTCCCATTGTTTTGTGTTCATTAAAAGACTTACAAGCACGTCACCTCTGCATATATGCCTCTCCTTCAACCCACGCACAGCAACCGTAACATAGAACCTTCTAAACCTTTTACTTTTCACTTCATGTCATATACATATCATCAATCCTCAGAGTTGTTCTGTCTGTCTCTCTGTCCAACTTTCTCTCTGTCTCTCTGTATCAATGTTCAGTAAAGCGGAAATATGATGAATGACAAATGGAACATTTGTGCAGTAAACGAAAACCCTTAGAGTAAGTGAAATCAAGCAGAATCCTTTAAAATTATCAACAGGAAAAGGGTGATGTGTGTAATTATATATCCCGACTGCTACATGTATATCATCTTTTTTAATTAGGATATTGCTATATACAGATAGTAGACAAGCGGTATTCTACTTTTACAGTCGCCCCTCACTGCAACAGCATTTGGGTTTGTACATTTGCTGGCTTTTACAGCTGAGCGGCGCTGTATAACTATAGGAAAACACCTCAGGCCTTAGTTCATTCTCTCAAGGATTAATGACCTTTAGAGCTACACGTAGTAGCGGATAAAATCAAGTGTAACATGGTTAAACTAATTCATAATCACAGTACTAAAATTACAGTACAAAAGTAGTACTTTTTTTTAAATTAGTTTATTAATTTAAGCAAAGTAAACATTAACACAGTGAGCCTTTAGATTTTATCATGTGTAATTAGAAAATCTAAGCGTGTAGGGTTTTGGGTCATCTTATAGTTTGTGTTCTTTAAATTTGTAGTAGATTTATTAACTGAAATAAATGAAACTAAATGACCATATAATTAAAACATTGTCAGGACGTGCTACTGCGTCAGCAGATGTCATTGTCATTCAGCCCCGCTTGTGTTTTTGCGTTATTATAAGAATGAAAAGGCTGTTTTTAATCATCATAATTTTCTTTAATAAATAATGACCCTCATTGTGCTGTACCACAGCTGGCAAAATCTTATGAAATACAAGTGAAACATTAAACGATTTTAGGCTGGTGAGTGGTGGCAGCAGGCAGAGTGGCAGCATGGGCCCTCATGGACAGCAGCTCCTGCCTCCGTCCACTCGTGCTGACTCTACTCCTTCGGCAGATAGCCGGACCAGCCCCTCCCAGCTCTCTCTGCGACCTCAGTCGGGAGTCCTCTCTGACATCCGGCAGCTGGGCGGCTTTCCCCGGCTGGGAACGAGGGCCGTGACGTAAACCTCCTGGTGGCCTTTTCCTCTTTGACGGCAGGGTCACCATAATCCGGCTCCATAGGAGTTGAAGAGCCGCGGAAGCTCCAGCAGTGAGCTCACGACTGTCCTGTTGCGGAGATCGCCTCTTTGAAGTCCTTGGGGCACATTTCATTTGCTCAGCTAGCTTGCCACTCCTGCGTGTTGTCGCACGCATGTCGTACACACCGCTTCAGAGAAGTCCAGTCTCTCAACAGACCCCGAGCTACATTCCCCGCTGTATTTTATAGTGTGGGGAGAAGCATGGGATCATTTGCGGCGATAGCTCACCAGCTGTGCCTAATTCCGTGGCCCTGCTCCTTCGTGCTCCAGCAGAAGGTGAGGCCGTCTAGCTAGTGAGCAAGGAGTGATATTGATTTGGGTGCATGCCCATCACAGACCCACGCTGTAAACTTGTAACACAATAAAAATAATATTTTGAACATTTTGCAGGCTGCCATTTGGAGAAACCAGATAATAAAGAATAAACCAGTTGTTGGGTCAAAATAACCCAACCATGTGTTCATTTGTAAATGACTCACTACATCTCATTTTGCCCAACATGAGCAACCCAACAATGTGTTTACAGAAACAACACAACATTTTTTTTGTCTTTTTTGAGTTATTTTAATGCTTTATTCTGAAAGTCTAGTTTTCCAGTTATTTCTATTTAAAGTTTGATGTCCTTAAATGTATTTTTTTACAATAAACATACAAACAGAGATAGGATATATAACAGTTCATTCTTTGTACAAATAAAATTGTCAGTGAACTTCAATGTTTATTTTTTTTTGACTGATTATTGTACAGTAAATATCAATAGCTCTGGTTCAGATTTTTCATGTTTGTTCTATAAAATACACAGATGTGGACATTGCCATCACTGTAGTATTTCTTCGATACAACATATCACTTTTTTATAACTTAATTACATTTTTAAACCGAGACGATGGAACATCTTTGCGCCACCTGGCGAATTACTTTGAAATGCGACTGATTTATTTTGGCCGCTGTTGTTTTGTTGCGGCGATGAGCACGGCAGTAATAGACATTCCCCTTGTCTACCTGCTGTAATATACCCAGTACTCATGCCCATATCAGTCTTTAATTTTTTCATTAACCTTTCCTGATCTCATCACTTTTTTAACTCTTCTTTATTTTCATTCCCTTTATTGGCCTTCATATTTGTTTTGTTTGGCATTTTATTTCCTCTTTCCCCTGTATATCTTTTATTTCTTTTTTCCATTTCATGTTCAAGTTTTTCACTGTTCATTTCTACTGCTCTTTCATTCTTTCCTAACATCTTATTTACATGAATTATTTTACTTTTTTCCCCTCATTCTAGCTCAGTGTCTCTGTCTCTCCCTATAAATCTTTCTTTCTTTCACTTTATCTTTCTTTTTGTGCATCTTTACTTACTTCATCTCCCTCCTTTGTCCTTAAGAGAAGATGCACTGGAGAAATCCTGCTTTTTGTTGCTAAGCAACTGTGTCCAATAGCAGTCCCCGCTACCCCACCACCCTCACACACACTCATAGGGAGTAAAAGTGAATAATTCACCAATTCTGATCCCTAATTAGGGACTTATACCTTGTTTATATCAGGGAAAGATAGAGATAATAGCACATGCCTCAGTCACACACCTTCATAACACACCACACTTACAGTCTTATGCAAAAGTTTAGGCACCTTTGATAAATAACAGATTTTGGTGATTTTTTTTAATTGAAAAGACGTTAACACAGTCCATTTTTGGAAATGGAAAAAATGCACAATATTTTCAGCAAACATTGATGCATAGTTACTTCTTATGCCATAAATTGAACAAAAATTCTTTTTGTTTTTTAAAACCATTATTATGACACTGTGCAAAGGTTTGGGCACCCAAACTTCTCAGATTCTTTTTTCAAGGTTTCAGACCTTAATCAGCTCATTAGATCTGATGTATGGCAACAGCTGTCATTAGTAAATGCCAATTTCAAAGCTTTACAAATACCTCCAACAATTCTCCTAAAAGTGACTTAGAATAAATGAAAAGACACATTTGAGAAATCTGAGATGTACATGAGAAACAAAACTGCATTTGAAGGTGAAGCGAATGAGCCATATATACGACCATGATGAGATTGTCAGATATAAATGAGAAGCATGAAATATATATAGTTTTATTGAACATATCAAAAACCCATAACAGCATATAGTGATGAGCCACTACTAGCAACTACCTGAGGCTAGTCAGTGTTCATACTGACCTTTGTCCACCACAACATTAAAACCAGCAGGATAACGATATTGAAAATATTACGGTTTACTATTACAAATATATAAAACAATATTTTTATTTATTTTATTTTCTATTAATCTCAAATTTCAGAGATTCAGACTACTAACCCTTTCCTTCCATTTACCCCTATGTGAAGAGTAGGATGAAGTATATAAAAAAAGCACAACCTAGGCAATATAAAGAACTGAATTTTAATTCATTTAATCTAACTATACACACATGACTGTGCAAAAAAAAGGTGGGGGGGGGGGTCACCTACGCAAAGAAATAGAGGTAATTCATAAGATCATATGTGACCATAATAATAATAATAATAATAATAATAATAATAATAATAAATGCACATAACAAAAATAAAGTGACACATGTGATGAAAATCCACTCTGTCAGAAAACATAGATTTTATGTTAAGGATATAATATATAATAATATGCACATTTTGTGAGTTCTACATTTTTGCATCATAAAAACTGGTAGCAGTAAAATGTATGTTTTTAAAAAGTTATTATAAGTGCATCTATGCACAGGTTACAAGTATACTTTATGTGTGGGAAACACTGCATTGGAGAAACAAAAAATATGAATCGCACCCAAGACAATGATGAAATATCTCTGAGATTTAGAGGTATGATCAATCAATCAATCAACATTTATTTTTATAGCACTTTACAGCAACCTAAGTTGTACCAAAGTGCTTTACAGTTCTAAAAATGACAATACAATGGCATTAAAAGTAGAAATACAAATACAAACAGAATAAAATATAGTTATAAATAAATAAATGAAAAATGAAATAATAGTCATAGCCATAAAAATGATAATAATAAAAAATAAAAATGTAAAATTATAAAAATATTACATAAAACTATAACATATTAAAAGCTATTCTAAACAAGTGAGCCTTAAACAGAGTTTAGGACCAGCCACTGCGAAAGTGCGATCACCCCATTGTTTGGATCTTGACCGAGGGACCACTAACAGGTTTTGGTTAGCAGAACGCAGGACTCTACTTCGTTGACCTTTGCAAGGAGGCGCAGATGAAAAAAGCCTGCCCTGACAACAGAGTCAATGTCTGTCTGAAAGTTAAAACAGCTGTCTAAAATCACCCCCAAATTTTTGACTGCTTGGCTAAAATGAAGCACCAGAGAATCAAAACCAGCAGTGATAAAACTGGAAGAATTGGAGGCGCCAAACATAATATATTCTGTTTTACTCTCATTCACACAGAGACAGTTTTGTGACAGCCAAAGTTTGATGTCATGCAGACAACTGTGGATCGATTTTAGTGCATCAGATGAATTCGGCACAACTGGCAGATAGATTTGTAAATCATCTGCATACAGATGAAAAGAGACATTGTGCTTTGAAATAATCGACCCTAATGGCAACATATACAAAGAAAATAAAACAGGGCCCAAAATGGAACCCTGTGGAACATCAGGTCAAAGGGGCCGAGGAGGAAGAGAGATCACCAATCATGACAGAGAAAGTCCTGTTTGTTAAATATGACCTAAACCATTGTAGTACGGGACCTTGAAGGTCAACTTCTTGTGCCAGACGTGTCAGGAGAATCGAGTGGTCAACAGTATCAAAAGCGGCAGTGAGGTCCAACATCACGAGCAGCACAGGTTTTTTGGAGTCAAGAGATGGGAGGATATCTGCGTGTTCTAAAGCTAGATTGAAATTTCTCTAGAACATGATTATCTTCTAAAAAAGACTGTAACTGGATAGAGACAACTTTTTCTAAAACCTTAGATAAAAAGGATAAATGAGACACTAGTCTAAAATTAGACAATACTGCAGGATCAAGATTGGATTTCTTGAGAAGGGGCCTGACCACAGCGTGCTTGAAGACATCTGGGACAAACCCTGAACTAAGGCAATTGTTAATAAAAGAGAGGAGACATGGACCCACTGTGTTAAAAGCCTGCTTCAACACCCTAGATGGAATAATGTCCAGAGGACAGTTAGTTGGGGATAACTGCTGGACCACTTTAGATAGAAAAGATAGGGACACTGGCATTAACCTGTTAAACACAGATGAGGGCGTAGAAGAAGAAGAACACACATCAAGACCATTAGAAGTAGTGTTAATATTCTGCCTAACAGAGGCTATCTTATCAACAAAATGATTAAGAAATTCATCACAAAATGATCTTGACACATGTTTTGGAACATTGCACAATGGATGTCTAACTGACTGAATTGTATTGAATAACACCCTAGGACGATTACAGATGGTAGAAATTACGTTTGACAGGTACACACATTTAGCTTCTTTAATTGCATTTTGATCATTAGAAAGCCTGTCACGCAGTATACCCAGTGATACTTGTAATTTGTCCTTCTTCCACCTGCGCTCGGCTTGTCTGCAGTGCTGCCTAAGGCCACAAGTGGTATTATTTAGCCAAGGGTCAGGTTTGATCTTCATGGATCTGTCCTTGTAAGGTGCAATGGAGTCCAAAATCCCTGAGCAGGTGGAGTAGAAGGTGGAGATAAAATCCTCTGGGCTCATGGGGGAAGCTGGCTCGTCCTGGATGTAAAAACTAGTGTTCATGAACGCATCAGCAAACTCTCCAGCTGTGGTGGATGGAATGGGGCGGCGGCGGCAGGCTGGAGTAAAAGGTTTCGACTGAGCGGGCGGAGATTTCCTTGTACACAGCCCCATGCCTGGATCCTCACCGGCCGGCGATACGAAAGAGTGCACCCGTCATCCGGGACAGCCGTTCTGAGCCACCAATAGCTGTATTCCTGAGAGCGACGCAGGTCGAAATTCCCACATTCAGTTGATACTCCATTTAGAGCAAAGACCAGATTTTCCACACAGGAGGCCAGATAAGCTTTCAGTTTGACGAGGATACATCCTCTCTTTCCGTCTCTTGCGCTTCTTGTTGCGACGCAACGGATAAACAGGACGCCATAGATGCGCAGGTACAGACGCTAGAAAAGGTGGCGGTGTCTTTGAATGTCCACTGTTAGTATAGTCAGGCAGGTTGTTCATAGTAGCCCGTATCTTTAACAGTGTCAGGTGATCATATACCAGAAGAGATGATACATCATAAGAGACAATTAGAATAAACACAGCAATTAATAAAAAACAAGACAGAGTAGGACGGCGGACCATACACAGCGGCGCCATCTTGGTTTCCTCCAAAACATCATCCTGCATCCATCATCATGGAGCAATACTCAAGACCAAGTTGAGAACTGAATTTTCCCCCATAATGATCCACATTTAAGACACATTTGAGTTCTCAGGTTTTCTCAATTATTTTCTCAGGAGATTTGAGAAGATAGAAAAAAAAAAACCTAAAATCTCATTCGAGTCTCAAAGATGGCTCATTTCTGTCTAGGAGAAAAAGAAGCGATTCATATGAGATCTCATCTTGGATTTACCTTTGCTATGTGCTTGCACCTCTAGGGTTGAGACTTTGATTCGTGGGATCTGTGTGCATGATGTTTGCATGTTATCCCTGTGCTTGGTGGGTTTCCTCTGGGTACCTTAGTGGTTTCCTTAGGTTCCTTAGATTAGTTGGCGTTCCACAAATTGCCCATAGGGTCTGTGTGTGTCTGTGCCCTGCAATATCTCATCCGGTTGTACTCTGCTTCATATAACATCTGACCGAATGATGGTTGATGTTCAGGTGTGCCATGTTAGGTTGTTGGTTTAAGAAATTAATAGCTCAAAATTTTTAGTCTTGGTTTAAATTCTCCATTTCACCTGTGACATAAAGACATGGTCATGGTGAAGCATGTCATGTTTATATCATTTTTATACATAACATTTGTGACCACTTGACAAATTAGCAAATTCCCTTTCTTTTTAGCTTCTTTTTATTGTCAGTTCACCTCTGATGTCAGGTAAGCATCTGAGCACTGGACTACACTACTCGATGATTGACAAATGTGTGTCAGATTTGACCATACACTATATCTTAATTTGGTTTTAGTTTGGGAGGAAATGTACAGTAGGGGATTCACATCTGCTTCATGCAGACTCTCCACTGGTGTTCCACAAGGCTCAATACTTGGTCCTCTTCTGTTTTCCCTCTAGTATACCTGTTTCCTTGGCTTTTTATATTATTGTTATGCAGATATGCAGGTACTCAACTTTATTCTCTCATTTCCTCCCTCAGGAACTCAGTTTCCACCCGGAGCTTAGTATGTCTGGTAGACATCTCATCCTGGATGAAAGCTCATCTGCCTCAGCTGAAACTTAATCTCAGTAAAACTGAATTGCTGGTCATCCAGATGATTCATCCCCCTGTCAGCATCTTATGATTTTCCGGGAAAACACTCAGATCACTATTACATTCACTGCCCGCAACCTTGGGGTAACTCTGGACAATAAACTATGCATTTCCCCTCTCGTTGCTAAGCTTATTCGCTCTTGTTAATTTCTTCTTTATAACATCAGAATAATTATTCCATTACTCTAAGCACAAGCTACTCAGGTGCAATTTTAGCTTGACTGGTCCCACTATCTCTCAGGGATCGAGGAATTCATGCATCTAGACTGTTTTTGTTCTGGCACTTAGGTGGTGAAATAAATTTCCTCTAGATATCCATATAGCCGAGTCACTAGCAATCTTTAAGCGATGACTAATGCCCTATCAGTTTCTTAAGAATATGGTTTAACTCCCTGACTCCCACACAATAAATAAAATAAAATAAATATTTAAAAAAATAAATACTTAATGGCTAAATGGCAGTTTAATTGTTAACTGACAATCGTACCTTTCAACATTTCCCTGTTGTAATATTGTTATTGTTTGGTTTTCTTATAGGCATCTGATACTGATGAGGCCTGAACACAATTACCTTTGGAGTGTTGACTGTCACTGATGAACACATTCTTCTCTTACCAAATCAAGTGTACCTTGACCCATTTTCTACTTCCATCATTGTTGAGGGACGTATTGTAATCTGCAGAATCTACCACAGGCATTTTGCCTCTTGTTTGGCCGGTCATATGCTTTGAATTTGGACTACCCCAAAAACATGAAAAATACTTTCAATTTCTTTCAGAAAGTAATGCTTGAGTTGGGACAGAACAAACTCCCACCAAAACTGCAGTCACTTTATAATCTTCTGTTAAGTTAAAACATTAACAAGATGATTTGCGTTAAATTTAAATTGTTCATGACAGTGAATATTGATTGAAGTGGTAAACCAACAGATTTAACACTTCAATCAATATTCACTGTCATGTTGCACAACACACACAAACATACAACGGAAACACCATTTTTACAAAAAAAATAAATAAATAAATCTCTCTGACACTCGACTGAGCGAAGACTCACAGACTTACTGCTGTAAAGTAAAACTAAAACAAATTAACCAGCACTTTAGCTTTGAATCGCGACAGAGAAGTGTTTCTGTATAGAGCAGAGTGTGTGTGTGTGTGTGTGTGTGTGTGTGTGTGTGTGTGTGTGTGTGTGTGTGTGTGTGTGTGTGTGAAGTGCACGGTGTCAAATGACGTGCGCGCACTGAACCTGCAGGCTGATACAAACCGAGAGAGAAAATGGATCTTTAAGCTCTCTAAAGGGACTTTCTTTTGGTTTACACACTTGCACACGTGTGTTATAATAAACAGTACACCAGCGCTGTACACACACAAACACAAAATAAAAGATGTTTTACGTGCACACGTGTGGTCAGTGTTAACGCGTGCACTGATGTTGATTATACCAGTGAGAGACCCAGCAGGGGAGATGATTACCCACAATTACAAAGCGCAAGAGTGAGAAAAACCGTTGGCACAGTTGTGATCACGTGACGCTTGGCATCAAAACAAGAAGCACATGCGTGCTACATGAAACTCGGTACTCGTAAACCAAAACTTGTTCGTTTTCCAAGTCAAAATTTATTAAAAATCTTTGCACGTCTTGCGGAACACTTGCAAACCGCGGTGCTTGCAATCCGAGGTTCCACTATACATCTAAAGTAAACAATCAAGTGTGTGCTACAATTTAGTTTTAAGTTGCTGACACTTTCTTGTACAATACTTATACAATACTAGATAGGTATTTGTTAATACGACAAACTATTTCCATTTTTTTAAGACAATCGATTTGCATGCTTTATTTTAAGTAAAGTTTACTAATTGGATTTTACATTGCAGGTGTGGGAGTTGGTTTGGTGGGTTAATAGTTAATAGCTGCTCCATACAAAATCTCTTCCTCTTGATAGCTGCTAACTAGGTATTTTGAGAAATAGAGATAAATAGTCAAGTCTTTAATTTTATGCTCAAAGGCAAATGTTCTGTTAAACATCATCTTCCCTATTTGCTCATAATGTTTGTTTGCCCTGTTTGTAGTGTTCACAAAACTGCATTTTTGCGCAGATGATGAAATAAATGATAAAATTTCAATGCCATGTAAATGTTGTAAGCAAATTAGGAGACAAACTTACAAGTATGAAATAAGTTTAATGCATTTGAGCCTGAATCAATTGTTGTTTGAATCCTCTTTAGGAGATCACATAGTTTGACACAAAGTTGTGCATGTTGGGTCAAGTCAAGTAGGCTTTTATTGTCATTTTAACTGTGGGAGATTTTTTATTGTCCACTGCTAAGGCCACTTACACTTTAGCACTAAAGCATTGCTGAAGGGCCAACGGCAGTGCATATGTTGGGCCAATGTTGGCATCAGTGGTTGGCCCAATGTCATTTTGTCCATCAGCTCAACGTTGGCTAATTCGTGGGGCCAAAGATAGGTTGGCCCAACATTGGCACAATGTTAGTTCAATAGGTAATGGCAATGTAGGAAATTGGAACGGCAATTGGCCCAATGGCAGTGCATATGTTGGGTTAATGTTGGCATCAATGATTGGCCCAATGTGATTTTGTCGATCGGCCCAATATTGGGTCATTGGTGGGGCCACAGACAGGTTGGCCCAGTGTTGGCACAACATTGGTTTAGTAGATAATGGCAAAGTTGGAAATTTAAATTAAATTAGATTCTTTTCATTTTTGCCAATAATAAGAAAACACATTTTTGTCTTCAGAAATGTATTCATTTTATTTGTGATAAAATGATTACAAACACAGAAAATATATGTAACCATTATGATGATAAACTACAAAATAAACACCTAGTACAACCACTTTTTCTCTCAGCAAGGTGGATGAAAATAAATGCATACAAAGTACCTATTGCCTCAGACTGTCTTTTATGTCAGGTGGCTCTGAATCTTCCCCATCATCATTCACCTCGGTCCTTTCACCATCAGCTTGGTCACTGGAGCTCAGCTGCTCATCATCATTGTCTTTATCATCATTACAGCACATTTGGGGAACATCAGTAATTTGAGCATTGTACATTTAAATATACTTTAAAATGTGTTCAAAATATTCCTTTTCAACCAGCAAAATGATGAGAAAAACAAACATTTTCCACAATTGGCTCGACTCAACAACAGTTCCAGTATTATAGCACATGTTTCCTCCAGATGAAACAAAGTAAACACCGCAATTCAAACAGTAAATAATCCGCCAAAATTGTCAAATATGTCAAATTGTCAAATATGTTTCACCTGGTACAACAAATGCAGCCCTAAAGCAAAGCAATATGTACTGTATATTAGCCCGTTAACATTTTTGGCACTTACTATCGCAACAATCCCTATGGTTCTAACCTCACTATGGCTCCGCATGCTACTGTATTCATTGGCAACAGGTTGATTAGCCTAGCATAAACTAAACATATTTCTCATCACATTACAGCAAAACTACTAATTGGTTCCTCCCTAGCGATTAGCACTATCTAGTGACCTGTTTGACAGCGTTCACAAAACACAATGAATTTAACATTTACCATTTAGAGAACAATATAGTTTTCAATGTTATTCATGTACTAGGTTGGTAACCAACCCTCATATGAGCTCCTGATGTGTTGACATAATTGAGAGAGCCTTATGCACAAAGCTAAAGAAATATAAATAAATTTCCAATTTTCAACCTTGCCATTATTTACTAAACAAATGTTTAGTAAAGGCCAACAGTGAGCCAACGGACAAAATGACGTTGGGCCAACCACTGATGCCAACATGGGCCCAAAGTATGCACTGCCGTTGCCCAACATTGGCCGACATTTGGAGCACTGACAAAAGGATACCAAAATTGGTCCAACAAAGTAGTGTTATCTGGGTTTTACTTACAGTACCTAAATCTAGGTGTCAGGGATAACTCCCTAAATTAAATATTTAGTTTTCTTTTTTTTTTCTTTTTTTTTGCAATAGCTTCCTATTTTTAAATCTCATTTCTAAGAACTTTTTATACACATTGGCTTTTAATACAGGGTGATGAGGTATTCTTCTTCCTCTTTTTATTTATTTTTATTTATATATTTATTATTTATTTATTGATTTACTGTTTTGTTTGCTTATTTTATATAATGAGGGTGAACTTTTTATTGTTGCATATTGTTTTATTTGGATTTTTGTCATGGTCGTGTGGTATTGAGAGATGGACGCAGATGCAGGGCTAATTCCTTTGTTTATTTATTTTTTCTTTTTTCTTAAAGAGTACTGTTTCTCTCTTGTAACGCACCAACAAAGTGAAACAAAACAAAGATGACTCCCCCAGGTGGGCTGACAAAACAAAACAAGGAAAAACACAAAATCAACAAATTAACAGAAAGAACAAAAAAGAGGCTGAGCACTTCGTTGCCTTGCCTTTGACTTTGGAACTTCCAAACCGCTGGTTGACTCAACCTGCAGACACTGTTTACTCCTGGGGGGGGAACAGGACAAAAACACGCAGCCATGAACTCGTGACAACCGACATGCTGAACAGTGAACAGACGAATTGCTACGGGTTCGGCTGGAATAAATAGGGAGACACAGAGGGGAGACACAGGTGAACTTTATTTGGTGCTAAAGTGAAACAAGTAACCACATAGACACACTAGGGGGAGACACAAGCGTTGGCTCAGTAGTCCGGCGAGCTAGATGTTATTCCCCGTGACTGCGGTGTCACAGATGTGACATTAGCCCCCCGCCCGGCTTCCCGAGGGAGGTGAGAGAGCTCTCTCCGCGTTATCGGAGGGAGTAGGGACCCGCCGACCTGATGGGATTGGCGGCGGGCAGGGTGGCCCGGGCGTCGCGGTGCTGGGCGATCCGGCCGTGCTCTGTGGAACTCAGAAATTAGCTCTTGGTTCAGGATGTCTCGGGCCGGAACCCAACTGCGTTCTTCCAGGCCGTACCCTTCCCAGTCCACCAGATATTGGAGGGAACCCTCTCTCCTCCGGGAGTTCTTTGACTCTAAACGCGGGGGCACCCTCTATCTCCACAGCCCCGGGGAGTGCTGGATCTGCTACACCCTCGTCCAGCAGCCTGCGGATCACTGGCCTGAGTAGGAATGTGAAAGACAGGATTAATGCGTAGGTGTTTGGGGAGCTGTAATTTAAAGGAAACTGGATTTATTTGTGCAAGGATGGGGAAGGGGCCTATGTATCTGGGGGTGAGTTTACAGCAGGGGAGGTGAAGGTGAAGGTCCTGTGTCGAGAGTCATACCCTATCACCTACCTGGAGCGGAGAACTTTCCCTTCGCCACCTATCGGCAAATTTTTTAAACCTACGAACTGCTCTTACGGTTTCTCGCATGTTCGGCCACCAGAATTAATAGGATTCTGAGGGTGCATGCCACGCCGGGGTGTCCGGATGCCAAACTTGTGTGAGCCTGTATCGTCACTCGTCCGCGAAGTGGTTTCGAAACGTATGTCTGACCCGGAGGGCACACACGGGGCGCGGGCTGGCTGCGGTGGCACAGATGTGACAATTTTATTTCATCCATTCATCATTTTTCTTATTAGTGTCTGTTTTTATTTATGTCGGCATCGATTTTAGAATTGTACAGCACTTTGGTGAACTAATTTTGTTAAATGTGCTTTAAAAATAAATTTGACTTTGATTTAATAAATTAAAATTTTAATCTTGCAAAACACTCACAGACCAAGTTACTCGCAATCCAAGGTTTCACTATATACAGGTATTGAAGGGTGGGCAGCAGAGCACCAATAATCCTTTCAGCAGTACGGCCCATCCTTTGTAGTCTTCTGATGTCTGATTTTGTAGTTGAGCCAAGCCAGACAATTATTGAAATGCTCAGTACATTATATATACAATTATAGCCAAGTACAACTGTGTAGAACTGTGCCAGGTTGAACTTTAGCAGCTGGTGAAGGAAATACAATCTCTGCTAGGCCTTTTCCACAATCTCCTCCAAGTCCACTATTATCTCGACTGTTTTGAGCGTGTTCAGCTCCAGGTTGTTGTGACTGCACCCGACAGCCAGCCGCTCAACCTCGTTTCAATATGCAGACTTGTCAAGGTTGTGAATGAGGCAGATGACTGTAGTCTCATCTGCAAATTGCAGGCGCTTGACAGAGTGGTCTGTAGGGGTGCAGTCATTTGTGTAGAAGGACAAGAGCAGTAGGTTGAGAGCGCATCCCTGGGAGCCGCCAATGTGCGGCTTTTGGACACAAATTTCCCCAGTCTCACTAGTTGTTGCCTGTCTGTCAGAAAGCTGGTGATTCACTGACAGATAGAGATAGGAAAAGAGGGCTGGGTTAGTTTGGTCAGGAGCAGTGCTGGGATGATTGTGTTAAAAGCTGATGTAGAGGTCCACAACCAAGATCCTTACATAAGTCCTTGATTTGTCCAGATGTAGCAGGGTGAAATACTTTCCCCTGTTGACTGCATCATATAATGGGAGTCGAAGAGTTTCAGTTCATGAGCAGAGTACAGTTTTATAGAACAACGAGAAAGAAGAGAAGATCAGAGTCAATATCTCCCTGAATTTTCCAGAACTGTAAAAACCAGAAGCAGAAGTGAACAAGAATTTTTTTTACGTGTTGTAGACTCCATGGAAACAAAGATTAATGCGCTCCAGGAAGCAAAGATTAATGTGAACTCCTTTAACAGAGCACAAATTTATGATTAAAGAGGGAGGCAAAGATCAAGTCAATACCACCGTAAATGTCTCTCCCCTGTAGAATTCAGAAGTGGAGATGAATGTGAATTCCATTTAGAGAGCATATATTCCTTATCAAAGAAGGAGAGGGTGTGAAGATTAATCTATAAATGGCAAAATGTGGTGAAGTCAAGGAAGCAATGCATAGAACATTTTATGTGAAGCTGTCAAGAACTGGGTCAATCAAATCCAATTCAAAATAAATAAGCACACAATTGGAGACTGAGAAAATAAGGCTAATATAAACCAACACATGAAATAACACATGAAAGGAGAACAAAAAACATGAGAAAACTGGGCTGCAGAGCAGGCAATAATCTGGCGGGGACTTAAAGTCTAGATATGCCTTATAAAGGGGGTTTTTATGAAGAAATAAAGTAATCTCTGCAGAGAATTGGCAGCGCCACAGAAGGTGAAGATCAGTATTGGAATATGTGAAAAGAAGGCCAGGAGAATGCAAGGATGATATGGAAAGAGTTGGATTGTTTTATGCCATGTCCCATTGTAAAACCTTTTCTTGCTGCTCGTGTCTGAACCCTAAGTTCTACAAAATATTTGTGATTTTTATTTAAATTTTTATCAGTGAGGGTCAATTACTTAAAATGCACAAAACTGTATGCATAGCGACTGTATGTGATGAAATATAGAGGTGGCTGCACATGTATTACCCACCCAAAAAATAAGAAAGATTAATTGTTGGTGCTTCTTCTGACACTTCTAGATGGTGTTAGATATCCTAGAGTATCTCTTTCTTTGTTTGTCCTCTGTTAATGTATTCTTAGATCCGTTCAAGTACTTCCTCATTCCTTATGTGGCAATACTAATTGTAACCTGTTTTTTACAACAACAAAAAAAAATGAAAACATTAATTCATTAAAAGTTCCTTGTCACAGCAGCTGATTAGATGATGTCAGAGATGTCTTTATAGATGGACAATCGATAACGAACAGAGTCTGTCCCCTGTTCCCACCTGAAAGGGCAATCAATAATGATAATAATAATAAATGTAAAAACAACTTTAAATATGTTATAAATATCAGAGTGCCAGTTAAATAAACTGCCATATTAAAAAAAGGCCACCATGTAGATTTACTTAAGCAAAGTAAGAGCCATTGCATAATTACTGCAGTTATTACTATGGTTCACCTGACAACAAGTTATTTTACCCTATCTCATGCAGTGAGTAGCTTCTTATTTCTTAAACAATCATATAAGTCATATCCTGTGGTCATGGTAAAAATATAAATTTCTTTCAAAAGAGTCAAGTTATTGGCTTCATCAAATAAGGAAAACAACAAAGATTGTTGAAAATACTAAAACAGAGTTAAGAACTGTAAAACACTGTAAGGATAGTTGCTAACCATTATCTGTGAGGTCGGAACAACACTCAATGGGAGATCACTGCTCAGCGAAATTGAAGACATACAGTAAAGATACATAAATTGCTTCGAATCAAAAAGAATGGACTGTGGAGCATTGGAAAAAGTTTGTTGTCTGATGAGTTCAGATTGACCCTGTTCCACAGTGATGGGCGCATGATGGTATGAAAAGAGGCATGCGATGCACAAATCATCCCTAGTGCCACCCGTACAAGCCAGTGGGGGCAGTGTTTTGATCTGTGGTTGCCACAGTTATTCAGGTCTAGGTTAAATAAAGGTATTTTTTTTTCTTTCCTTATGGCACAGGCATATTCCAAAATGACATTGTGGTGGCCAATCCAAGTGTGAAAATGATGTTTCATGCTCCCTGAACCACTCTTTTACAACTTAAAAATGAACTCTGCCAGAGTTCAGACCTTAATCTCATTGAGAATTTTTGGAATGTTCTAGAGAAGGATTTATACAGTGGTCCCACTATCCCATCATCAGTATAAGATAATGGAGAGAACTTAACACGACTCTGGACTGAAATAAATGTTATGACATTGCATAAGCTTATTGAAACAATGCTACATTCATAATCAATGAAGCAGTCTTCTGCCAGCCAATGCCCTACACTAACAGAATGGATGACCTTTTAACAGCTACATCCCTCATCACAAGAGCTGATTAACATAAGTGACAGGTCATCTCCAGGTTGTAACGATCAGATGTTATAACCCTAATAACACTAAAACGGGATCTTTAATCTAATGTGGGAGATTTTTATCTTTCACTTGTTAACGTTGCCTTAATTACAAATATTACACAAATACTGTATCTATAGTAGAAAAAACTAAGAAAAACTCTGGACTCCGTGCAGATCTGGATGAAGTATGACAGGATTTATTGCAGCAACAAAACCCAAGTGAGCCAGCCTTGCAATGCCTAGGTTGTTAATCCAAGCACCATCAAGAACAGACTGATTTGACTGTGACATACATGCTCATTTTATACAGCTTGTACATTTTTTACATCTCTTACCAAATTATTAACCCATTATAATCCAACTTTTTTCATCCATTATAATTACAGTTTCTCTACCTTGTTTCTTTACGTCATATACCTCGTCATCTGACTCCATATTTTTCCCATTATAATTATTTTTTCTTGCAAATTATTTTCCATTATCTTTGCACTTCTTTTGTTTATTAAAAAAATAAATAATGGGGTGGTGCTTATTTCTCTATACATTCCTAGTTTTTTTCCAGTTTACTCTACAGTTCTCAAGAGACAGGCCATGGGTAAGCATCTCTGTCACACTTATTTCAATTATTTGTCTTATTTTTCAAATTTGTTGTATTACGTACTTTTATTTTATTTTATAGCTAATCATAAGTGCTTACTGCATCCCTTTGGACGACTCGGACAGCCAGGACAGTCCGAATCATAACCTCTTTGAGGATTACACCCCTACTGAACTGGTCATGGACCGGGCCTCAGTGAGTTTTCGCGAAAATGAGTCTGATGGATCATTGATGCAATTTCTACATGAGAGAGGTTTTACCCATGTCAGGAAGGATGACTCCAGGCCCGGTCCTTCTAAGAGACCGCATCTGGAGGCAAATAACCCTCCTCCTCATGCTTTTAGGCCTGTAAGGCCAGAGTCTAGTACTCCAGCCCCATCCGTCTCAAGGCCTGTTGGTCAAGTAAGTGTCGGTACCCAGACCGATTTTAAAGTGTCTGTTGGTACCCAAACAGATTTTCCTTCAGTGCCTGTGCCAACTCTAAATCGCAGAGTTTCTGATTTTGTTCCTCTCACTGATCTTCCCATTGATGTTATTCTGCCTCAGAGAAGGTCTAACAATTTATTAAATTAATTAGGAGAAAATTGGGTTGTGTGGAAGTTGAGCCATGTCAACTGGACTTCTTCCTAGTTCCGTAGAAATGTTTCACTACCCATCCCAGTAGCTTCTTAAGTCTAAGGTAAGTTGGAATGTTCCTCGTATTTAATTCCCCCAAGGTCAAAGGATCCTCCTTTATCTGAGAAGGCTTGTTACGTAAACAATTGGGTAGGTGAGAATAGGAGGGAGAGAGAACTGAAGACAATAGTGGGAAATAAGAGAGAGTCGTTGAGGTCTAGCGCCCGGAGAGAGCTAGGGGAGTTTTTAAGTGTGAAGAGGTCTTGATCTTCCTCAAGATGGAGTCTAAGGGGGTCTGATCGGGAGACCTTGGGGGCAATTCAACTGGCCCACGACGACCAATCCACTTTTCAGGAAACTCTTCATCTAGGAATGCTCGGACCTGACACCCATAATGTGGTGGTGCACCATCTTGCTGGAAAAACTCAGGGAAAGTGCCAGCTTCAGTGCATAAAGAGGGAAACATGTAGCAATTTCAAATATCCAGTGGCCTTGAGGTTTCCATTGATGAAGAATGGCCCCACTATCTTTGTACCCCATATACCACACCATACCATTACTTTTTTGTTCCAACAGTCTTGGAGGGATCTATCCAATGTGGATTAGTGTCAGACCAGTTGAATGGCCCCCAAGGTCTCCCGATCTGACCCCCTTAGACTTTTATCTTTGGGGTCATCTGAAGGCAATTGTTTATGGTGTGAAGATACGGGAAGCCTGTGCTGGCATTTCTCCTGCAGTGTTGCTATCAGTGTGTGAAGAGTGGGAGAAGAGGGTTGCATTGACAATCCATCACATTGGGCAGCACATTGAACACATTTTATAAGTGGTCAGAAACTTAAATAACGTAAATAACTTATGAAAGAATAAAGTTACGTTAAAACCAACCACGCCATTGTTTTTCTATTGAAATTCCCAATAAGTTTGATGTGTCACATGACCCTCTTTCTATTGAAAAAACAAAAGTTGGATCCAAGATGGCCGAATTCCAACTGAAGACTCACCCATCTTGAAAAGTTTGCCCCCTCACATATACTAATGTGCCACAAACAGGACGTTAATATCAACAACCATTCCCATTTTATTAAGGTGTATCCATATAAATGGCCCACCCTGTATAATAAAAAAAAATTTCAGATGGTGTAATTTGTATGAAACGTGAATTATAGGTGCATCCACTGCTGCGGAGATGATGACATGATTACCTTCATCACTACAGCCAAAAACAAACAAAAACAAAAGATGCTTTAGAGACAATAACATTGGCTCAGTTGTTCAGGTGAAGATGGGTTCCCTGTTGAGTCTTCTTTCTCTCAAAGGTTTCTTCCTACTGCCATCTAGGGGAGTTTTTCCTTGCCACTGTCGTCCTTGGCTTGCTCATCAGGGACAATCTTATCATTTTGATTCATACACATTCACATTTCATACAAACTTAAATAATTCTTTTGATTGTGTAAAGCTGCTTTGCAACAATGTCAATTGTTAAAAGCGTTATCCAAATAAAAAACTAATTGAAGTTACTCTCTGCATCAAGCAGCGCATGCGTGCCACATGATACTCGATTATATTTGAAACTCGTATATCAAGACTTGCTCATTTATCAAGTCAATATGTATTAAAAAAATTAGCTCATCTTGTGGAACACTCGCAAATCGGGTTACTCGCAATCCGAGGTTCCACTTTATATATTTTTCATGACTGTGAGGCAAGTATACACAGTATTTTGGTTTATGCTTTGA
This sequence comes from Clarias macrocephalus, assembly GCA_011419295.1. Lineage (NCBI taxonomy): Eukaryota > Metazoa > Chordata > Actinopteri > Siluriformes > Clariidae > Clarias > Clarias macrocephalus. The sequence continues at coordinate 28,391 of JAAGKR010005118.1, read as the reverse complement.
CATGCTCAAGTTTGACACACTCTTTCCCAGGAGACACCCTGTTTGCTATGATTATTTTACAAAATGATAATCTTAAAAAAAGTAGTCTTATTTCAAATGTAAAAAATTTATTTTATTTGATACATACACAGTACGATCTGCAGTGAAATGCTTGTACAACCACCCGTGACCTTAAAAAAAGATTATCAATAAGAAACAAATTATGGAATAAAATTAATTTAATATAGAAAAACTTTAGCTATTAAAAATATAGCTATAGAAATAAGAACAAAATCTAAAATCTAAAATAACTTAACAAATTTAGAAAATTTAGGGAAATGTCCAGGGAGTGTGCAAATATGCATGAATGTGTAGGTGCAATGTCCATAAATGTGCAATGTGCAAAAATGAAATAGAAATGTCTAGGGTGTGTGCAGATGTGCAAATGTCCATAAATGTGCATAAATTTATGCAATGTTCAAAAATGGTTTAGTCCTGTGTGGTGAGAGACCATATCGCCTGCGGGAAGAAACTCTTCCTCAGTCTCTCTGTGTTGGCTTTCACTGAGCGGAAGTGCTTATCTGACCGCAGCAGAGAAAACAGTCCATTATTAGGGTGGCTAAGGTCCTTCACAATCTTCCGGGCCTTGGTCCAGAACCACTTGCTATAGATTGAGTGCAGGTCAGGGAGCTCGGTGAAGAGCCCTTTGAAGAGCTCATCTGTCCTGCATGGTGCTGTTCCCAAATCAGTTTGCAATGTTTCCCATCAGGATGCTCTGTATGGTGCAGGACTAAAAGTTTTTCAAGTTGAGGTGGTAGAAACACTGCCAGGCCTTTTTCACCATGGTGTTGATGTGACAGGGCCATGACAGGTCCTGGGTGATGTGATCACAGAGGTATCGGAAGCTGTCCACTCTCTCCACCAGGCTCTCATTGATGACAGGGATCTGGGCGTTTCTCTCCTGCTTTGTACTGTAGTCCACTATGAACTCATTTGTCTTACTGATGTTTAGAAGTAGATTGTTCCTCTGTTACCAGTTCTCCAGATTTCCAATTTCCTCTCATTGTTGTCCGTCTCATTGTTGTCAGAAATCAGGCCCACCACGATGGTGTCGTCAGCAAACTTGATGATGGTAGTGGAGTTGGTAGTAGCCATGCAGTCATAGGTGTATAGTGAGTATAGCAGCAGACTCAGAACACAACCCTCGGGGGCTCCAGTACTGAGGATGAGGGTGGCTGAGGTACGTCCGCCCATCCTTACTGGCTGTGGTCTGCCAGACAGGAAATTAGAGATCCACTGACCCAGATGGGCTGAGTCCCAGGTGCTCCAGCTTGGTGGTGGGTGTGGAGGGATTTATAGTATTAAATGCTGAACTGTAGTCAACAAAGAGCATTTTAACACCCTAAATGTCCTAGTGAGTGAGAGATATGTGAAGTAGGTGAGAGATGGCATTATCAGTTGAACAGTTTGGATTTTAAGCAAACTGTAGAGGTTCAAGTGTGTCAGAAAGTTAGGAGATGATGAAGTCTCTGATCAGCCAACCAAGGCACTTCATCACTACTGAGGTCAGGGCTACAGGGTGATAATCGTTGAGGGAAGCAGGATGGGATTTCTTTGGGACAGGAAGAATGATGGACTCTTTAAAGCATGTGGGAATTACTGACTGGGATAAGCAGAGGTTGAAAAGGTCAGGTGATAGCTGGTCTAAGAGAGTGACCATGTCCTCCTGAGGTGGAATATAAATGGCACTGATTATAAAGGTTATGTGGCTCATATCGTTTTATTATATAGTTTTTGCACATTAATCTGACAATAAATGTGGCACACCCACTTTTTCTGATGCAAACCCAGGGTCTGTTTTCTGGCTTTGCTAGTGTTACACATGATAAAATCTAAAGGTTCACTCCGTTTACTCTGCTTAAATTCGATGCAAATAAGAAATGCCTATATTTAATTTAAATGCTATTATTCTTTCTATATATACTGTCATTTTAGTACAGTGATTATGAAATGTTTAATGTTTCACTTGAATTTATCTGCTATTACATGAGCTGGGGCTCATTAATCCTTGAGAGAATTAGAACTAAGTATAGAGTCTATAGTTATTACGCCACTTAACGGTAAAGCCAGCAAACGCACACCCCTAATGCCATCACCGCAGGACCATTAGCATCTGTTTGAGTAGCATTTGTACATATAATTGAATCATGGTGGTACTTAGAATCGCCCAGATTTTTTGCTTCAAATATATAGTGGCACAGTGAAAAAACTTGCGTTACTTTCCTGATGTTGCATTTGCCTTATAATGAGCACTGTTGCAATCAGATGATTTGTATTATGATCAGGGAAATCCCACACTAACTCACCCACACCCACAATCCCCATGCACCCAAATAAATTTAGAAAACACAGGCAGCCTTATTTTTCCTCTCTCTACAGATCTGGAAAAAAAATAATGTAAAAACATTACTAAAAAAATTATTTTCTTGTGTTTTTTTTTTTTCTTACATTGTTGGTGCATGTGTTGGTTTTGTTTAAATTTGTTTTAAACTACTGACAATATTTCTCCTAAATAGAAATATAAATAGAATTTATATATTTAATAGGTATATATATATTTAATATAACTATTGCTATTTAGAGCGCATATTTAAAGGAAATGACATCACAACACATCAAAATAACCCAAGATCATGTAGTATTTGAAGAGCTTTAATAACTCAAATAAAACAAAATGCTAATAATTTGTAAATAAATCGTGTTAATGCTTTGGCTAAAGTACATTAAGAAATCAGTATTTGGAATAATTTGAAATGACAGCTTTCATGCATTTTGGTATGCTCTCCACCAGTTTTTCACATTGCTTTTCGGTAAGTTTATATCACTCTTTTTGCAAAAAAGCAAACAGCTCAGCTTTGATTGATGGTTTGTGACCATCCTTCTTCCTTTTGATGACATTCCAGAAGTTTTCTGGAGTAAATTGCCATGGTCTTTTTTTTTTTTCCAGAGCTGTATATTGTATTTATATCTTCTTCTTCTGTGTCTTTTGGCTATTCACTTTCAGGGGTCGCCACAGCGAATCATCTGCCTCCATCTAATCCTTTTCTCTGATTCCTCTTCCCTCACCCCAACCAACTTCATGTCCTCTCTCACTGCATCCATAAATCTTCTCTTTGGTCTTCCTTTAGACCTCCTGCCTGGAAGTTCCAACCTCAGCATCGTACAACTAATATGCTCACAATTCCTTCTCTAAACATGACAAAGCCACCTCAAGCTGGCCTCTCTAACTTTATCTCCAAAACATCTAACATAGGTTGTCCCTCTGATGAACTAATTCTTGATCCTATCTATCCTTTTCACTTTGAAAGAGAACCTCAACATCTTCATCTCCGCTACCTCCAGCTCTGCCTCCTGTCTTTTCTTCAGTGCCACTGTCATCGCTGGTCTCACCACTGTCTTGTACACGTGTCCTTTCATTCTTGCTCATACTCTTTTATAAAACAACACACCTGACACTTTTCTCCACCAATTCCTACCTTCCTGTACACGCCTCTTGACCAACTTTCCACACTCTCCGTTGCTCTGTAGTGGTGACCCTAAATACTTAAAGTCCTGCACCTTCTTTACCTCTGCTCCCTGTAGCCTTACCGTTCCACTTAGGTTCCTTTCATTCATACACATATTCTGTCTTGCTACAGCTAACCTTCATTCCTCCGATTTCCGGAGCGTACCTTCACCTCTCTAGATTTTACTCCACCTGTTCCATGCACTCGCTACAAAGCACAAACATCATTGTCCATGGAGACTCCTGTCTAACCTCATCTGTCATCCTGTCCCTCAACATAGCAGGAGAGGCTCAGAGCCGATGCAGACCCACCCCCACCTTGAACTCTTCTGTCACACCCACAGCACATCTCACCACTGTCTAACAGCTCTCATACATGTCCTGCACCACTCTAACATACTTTTCTGCCACTGCAGACTTCCTTATTCAATGCCACAGCTCCTCTCTCAACATCCTGTCATACGCTTTCTCTAAATCTACAAAGACACAATGCAACTCCCTATTACCTTCTCGGTACTTCTCCATGAGCATCCTCAAAGAAAATACTGCATCTGTTGTACTCTTTCTAGGCATGAAACCATATTTCTGCTCACAAATGCTCACCTTTGCCATTAATCTAGTTTCTGATACTCTTTCCCAAAGCTTCACTGAATGGCTCATCAGCTTTATTCCTCTGTAGTTGCCACAGCTCTGCACATCCATCTTGTTCTTAAAGATCGGCACTAATACACTTCTCCTCCATTCCTCTGGGATCCTCTCACCTCTTCAAAACCTTGTTAAACAGACTAGTTAGGAACTCTACTGTAACCTCTCCTCATATTTCCACAGGTATGTCATCAGGACCAACTGCCTTTCCACTCTTCATTCTCTTTAATGCCCTCCTCACATCACTCTTACTGATTTTTACTACTTCCTGCTTCACAACAGTCACCTTCTCTACTCTTCATTCTCTTTCATTTTCCTCATTCATCTCTTTAAAGTACTCCTTCCATCTTCCCATCACCCTCCTGGCATCTGTCAGTACATTTCAATCTTTATTTTTAATCACTCTGACATGCTGCACATTCTTCCCATCTCTATATCTTTTCCTTGCCAACCTGTACAGATCCACCTCTCTCTCCCTACTGTCCAACCTAGCACACAAGTCTTTATATGCTCTTTGTTTGGCCTTTGCCACCTCTGTCTTAATCTTATGCTGCGTCTTCCTGTACTCCTGTCTACAACCTTCAGTCCTCTCAGTGTCCCACTTCCTCTTAGCTGGCCTCTTTCTCTGTATATATTCCTGGACTTCCTCGTTCCACCACCAAGTGTCCTTGTCCACTTTTCTCTTTCCTGATGATACACCAAGTACCCTCCTACCTGTCTCCCTGATCACCTTAGCTGTAGTTGTCCAGTCAATTGGAAGCACCTCCTGACAACCCAGAGCCTGTCTCAACTCCTCCCTGAAAACTGCACAACATTCTTCCTTTTTCAACTTCCACTTTGTCCTCTGCTCTGCCTTTGTCCTCTTCACCTTCTTCACTACCAAGGTCATTTTACACTCCCTGTGTTATCTGGCTACACTCTCCCCTACCAAGGTCATTTTACACTCCCTGTGTTATCTGGCTACACTCTCCCCTACCAACACTTTGCAGCGTTGACACAAGATGTAGTTCATCCGAGTGCTCCTGCCTCCGCTCTTATGTCACCCTATGTTCCTGCCTCTTCTGGAAGAAAGTATTCACTACTGCCATTTCCCTCCTCTTTGCAAAGTCCACCACCATCTGTCCTTTTATGTTCCTGTCCTGAAGACCAAACCTGTCCCTCACATTCCCATCACCTCTGCTCCCTTCCCCAACATGTCTTTTAAAATCTGCATCACCACTCTCACTTCTGGGGATGCTTTGCATCACTTCATCTAACTCACTCCAGAATTTAACTTCTCTTCTAACTCACAACCTACCTGTGGGGCATAATCGCTAACAACATTGAACATCTCACCTTCAATTTCCAGCTTCAGATTCATCAACCTATCTGAACCTCTTTTCACCTCCAGAACATTCCTTACAAACTCTTCTTTCATGTTAACTCCCTCTCCATTTTCCTGTCCACACCATGGTAAAACAACTTGAACCCTGCTCCTAAGCTTTTAGTCTTGCTACCTTTCCACTTGGTCTCCTGGACACACAGTATATTGACATAAATTCTCTGCATCATTCAAAGTCCCAACTGTCACTTCTAAACACTTGCTTTTCCTCTCTCTCTCTGCCTATGAACACACCTTCCTCCTCTCCTTCTTCAACCAACAGTAGCCCATTTTTAACCACCATTCTGTACAGTAGGTCAAGTATTTTTTTTTAGGTCAAGAAAAACTTCCTAGATGTCTGCCATATCTGCACTATAGCTCCTGTCTCCCTGTGAATGTGATATTTTGTTTTTGATAAAATACTCATGTATCTTTACAATAAATAATGCCCAATGCATTTTCCACCATTAATATGTAGGGTTTACATAAAGTAGACCAGGAATGACCGCTGCATTCTTTACCTTCATTATGTAGTGTTTTAGCCCTGGATCAGTTATATTGAATCTTTAATGATTCGGGTTAATTTGATTAAAATGTATATCATACACTTTATAGCACAACTGAGTGTATCTTACCAATCCTTTTTATTCTGCAGCCAACGGGGATATTACAAAATCTGGCATTTTTCAATTACGAGCAAGATGACGTAAGATCTGGGCAAATAAAGGACCAAGACAACAGTCCTTTATAAAGAAACAATAATTTATTTGACTACGCTATGATACATGAAACTACGCTACTTGAACACACACACAAACACAAACATACCAAGAGTTTGGAGAGTGAAAGTTAATGAAGTTCATCTAGTACGGTTTACTAGATCAAAGTAAGTCACAAGAGCAGAGTCTTGGGTTTAATCTTAGGGTTTAGTTATGAAATGAGCACCAATTTTCAGGAAGGTTTGTTTGTTTACTTGTGTTACATTTCATTCTCTTCCTGTGGTTCGCCTCCAGCGAAGGGAATCACAGGATTGCTGATTGGTTGGTGTGCGGTTGTTGTAAAGATCTCACATTTCCATGTATGGGAGAGATTTGTATTATCATCGTTGGCCACAGGATAAACAATATTGGTAAGATACAAGGAATCGTGCTGGACAGATAGATGATGAAATATGCTATAAATATTAAATCAGTTTAATAAATCAACCTGAATCCTTAAAGATTTGATTCACCTCTGACAAAACGACTGTCCATCTGTTAGACTCTGATGAGATTTCCCAGACTGCAATAAATGTATTATGAAAATGACTGAATTCTTTCTACTGAGCCAATAATCAGAGTCTCTTTGAAACATCGCTTCTGCTAAAGATGGCATGGCCATCGGGAGCGCTAGGAGGATTCCCGGTGGCCTGGCGACTGATTTGGCCTGCTGCCAGTGAGTGTTTTTTTTTGTTGTTTTTGTTTTTGTAATAATTAATTTTTTTTTTTAGATTATTACCCACCCTGTGTACTAAAGTGATGATTTCTGAAAGAAAGAAGCTATAGTACAGACATGGCAGACATCTAAGACATTTAAATATACATAAATAAATACATATTTATTTAGTTTGTGAACAATCAAATTACAATTAGTTGGTTGTTTTGCGCCAAGGTGGAGAAAGCTCTGTTTGTAACACTGGAGCAGAAGAAGTGAGAGGTACAAGAAAAATAAATTTTTATGTGTAAGTACTTTTTTGCAAAACATGGTGTCACCCAACATCAATGTGAAAAACTGGGAGAGAGCATGTCAAAATGCATGAAAGCTGTAATTGCAAATCTGGGTTATCACCAAATACTGATGTTATATACTTAATGTTATTTAGCCAAAGCATTAACACAATTTGTTTACAAATTATTAGCATTTTGTTTTATTTGCGTTATTAAAGCTCTGCAAATACTACATGATCCTGGGTTATTTTGATGTGTTGTGATGTCATTTCCTTTAAATATACACTCTAAATAACAATAGTTATATTTTAAATTTAGGAGAAATATTGTTAGTAGTTCAAAAAATGAAACAAAACTGGTCATTTCAACCAATGCATGCACCTGTACGAAGAAGACAAAAAACATAAGAAACTGATTTTTTTTTCCAAAGCTGTATAGAGGGAAAAAATAAGGTGGTCCGTGTTTTCCAAATTTATTTGGGTGCATAGGATGCTTTGGGTAGGTGTGGCATTTTTTTGGCATTTTCTGGTACAGAAGACTGATTCAGAACTGGTTCCAACAAATCTGCCTGCAGATAAATCTGAGGAAGACCAAAGAACTGGTGGACTTCCGCAGGCACAAACACACAAAAAGGACATTGAAAGAGCAAACTCCTATGTTCATCTGAACAACAAACTAGACTGGACAGACACATTTATAGGAAAGGACAGAGCAGACTCTTTCTGCTAAGGAGAAGGTGCAGGGAACACTACTAAAGACCTTTTTTGACTCTGTGGTGACCTCAGCTATCTTCTATGTAGTGGTCACAGCAGCATCTCGACTGCAGACAGGAAGAGATTTGATAAGTTGATAAAGAAGGCCACCTCAGTTCTGGGGATTCCCCTCGACACTCTACAGGAGGTGGGAGAAAGGAGGATGGTGGGTAAGCTATCATCTTTGCTGGAGAATGACTCTCTCCACCTGTATGAAACGTTACATTTGTATAGTTTCATCTCTGAGCAGATCCTTTAGTGACTTTGGAGACTGTTACATCCTAAGTATCAGAAACAGCAATATCGAAGTTCTTTTCTCCCTGCTGCTATTAGTCTCTACAATTAGAGCTGTCTCCCAGTCTCCATAATGCACACTGTTATACTGTGAATATAATGTCACAATATCTTAAACGTTTCAATATAGTTACAATAATTACAATATCTTACATTTTTATGGATCAAGTAAGGAGTGAGTAAGCTTAGCTCCACAAAGGCTGTAGGTTGTAGGATGAAAGCAGCAAGAGAATACTGAAAGCCTGTGCCCGTCAAACTTGTCATGTTCTCCACCACGTCTTAAAACTTAGCCTGCATTTATACCTATAGCTCAAATTCAATTCAATTCAATTCAATTTTATTTGTATAGCGCTTTTAACAATTGTCGCAAAGCAGCTTTAAACAACCAAAGAAATGTTTATAATTCAAAATGATCAGATAGTCCCTGATGAGCAAGCCGAGGGTGACTGGGGCAAGGAAAAACTCCCTGAGATGGCAATAGGAAGAAACCTAGAGAGGAACAGGACTCAACAGGTAACCCATCCTCTTTTGGTGAAACAGAAAGCAGGACTTGATCTGCATTCATACTGTGTGCTAGGCGGCATGCAGTTGATTTCTTTAAGTTGATATGGAGTCCAGTTAGTTATTGGAGGCTCAGGTACACTGTAGGAAACTCCAGTTCTAAACTACCAGGGACTCCGGCAGGACTAACTATGACAGCATAACTACAAGGGAGAGCCAGAAGGAAACACAGACATGAGGGGGAACTGAGATGTAAAGCAACCAATCATGTCATGGTCAAAAAACCTGAGTGATCAATGGGAGTAAGGAAGACAGCATCTAAACAAACCAGTTCACCACGTCCATGAGTCCCCCAGATCTGCTCCTTTACCTAAGGCTAATCTATTTACAAAAATGCTTGGCTAAATAAGTCGTTTTTTAGCCTAGACTTAAACACTGAGTCCCAAACACTATTTGGAAGACTATTCCGTAATTTTGGGGCTTTGTAAGAAAAAGCTCTGCCTCCAGCTGTAGTTTTCATAATACAGGGTATTGACAAGCAGCCTTTGATCCTTTGATCGAAGTAGGCGTGCCGGATCGTACGACACTAGCAGTTCACTCATATACTGCGGTGCGAGACCATTTAATGCCTTATACATCTAAAGTAGTATTTTAAAATCAATGCGAAAATTCATAGGGAGCCAATGAAGTATAGATAAGATAGGGGTGATGTGCTCATATCTTCTGGTTTTAGTGAGGACTCTCGCTGCTGCATTCTTAGCTAACTGAAGCTTGTTTATGCACTTAGTTGAACACTAGATGTTGAACAACCAGACAGTAATGCGTTACAATAGTCCAACCTAGAGGTGATAAAAGCATGAACTAATTTTTCTGCATCATTTAGTGACAATATATTCCTTATCTTGGCAATATTTGTGAGGTGAAAGAATGCTATCCTGGTGATATTATGTACATAAGCCTCAAATGAAAGACTAGAATCTATAATCACACCAAGGTCTTTTACTGTTGCACTAGATAGAACAGAAAGGCCATCCAAAGTTACAGTGTGATCTAAAATCTTGCTTCTAGCTGCATGCAGTCCTATGACTAGAATTTCTGTCTTATTAGGATTAAGCAGAAGGAAGTTAATTTGCATACAATCTCTTTTATCCTTTACATATTGCTCAAATTTATTAAGCTGTTTTTTTCTGATCTGGTTTTGATGAGACATATAACTGAGTGTCGTTAGCATAACAATGATAACTAATACCATGCTTACAGATTATGTTGCCCAGGGGAAGCATGTAAAAAAAAAAAGCAGTGGGTCTAAAACTGAACCCTGTGGAACACTAAACTCCACTAGAGAACATGCAGAATAATCACCATTTAAATCTACATACTGACAACTATCAAATAGGATTTGAGCCAGGAGAGGGCTGTTCCCTTAATTCCTACTATATTTTCTAATCTGTAAAGGAGAATGTTATGATCAGTGGTGTCAAAAGCTGCACTGAGGTCAAGTAACACAAGCATAGTGACGCAACCCTGATCAGAGGCCAATTGGAGGTAATTTACTACGTTAACCAACACTGTCTCTGTGCTGTGATGAGGCCTAAATCCGGACTGATACAGTTTGTGTATGATATTTCTATGAAGATATGAGCATATAGTAACTGCTCCGCTACTATCTTTTTCAGAATCTTAGAGATAAAGGGGAGGTTTGATATCGGCCTGTAATTGGGTCGAGGTCAGATTTCTTAATTACAGTGCCTTGCAAAAGTATTCGGCCCCCTTGAACTTTGAGACCTTTTGCCACATTTCAGGCTCCAAACATAAAGATATAAAACTGTATTTTTTTGTGAACAATCAACAACAAGTGGGACACAATCATGAAGTGGAACGAAATTTATTGGATATTTCAAACTTTTTTAACAAATAAAAAAATGGAAAAATTGGGCGTGCAAAATTATTCAGCCCCCTTAAGTTAATACTTTGTAGCGCCACCTTTTGCTGCGATTACAGCTATAAGTCGCTTGGGGTATGTCTCTATCAGTTTTGCACATTCAGAGACATTGAAATTTTTGCCCATTCCTCCTTGCAAAACAGCTCGAGCTCAGTGAGGTTGGATGGAGAGCGTTTGTGAACAGCAGTTTTCAGTTCTTTCCACAGATTCTCCATTGGATTCAGGTCTGGACTTTGACTTGGCCATTCTAACACCTGGATATGTTTATTTGTGAACCATTCCATTGTAGATTTTGCTTTATGTTTTGGATCATTGTCTTGTTGGAAGACAAATCTCCGTCCCAGTCTCAGGTCTTTTGCAGACTCCATCAGGTTTTCTACCAGAATGGTCTTGTATTTGGCTCCATCCATCTTCCCATCAATTTTAACCATCTTCCCTGTCCCTGCTGAAGAAAAACAGGCCCAACCATGATGCTGCCACCACCATGTTTGATAGTGGGGATGGTGTGTTCAGAGTGATGAGCTGTATTGCTTTTATGCCAAACATAACGCTTTGCATTGTTGCCAAAAAGTTCGATTTTGGTCTCATCTGACCAGAGCTCCTTCTTCCACATGTTTGGTGTGTCTCCCAGGTGGCTTGTGGCAAACTTTAAACGACAATTTCTTTCTTTTTGCCACTCTTCCATGAAGGCCAGATTTGTGCAGTATACGACTGATTGTTGTCCTATGGACAGAGTCTCCCACCTCAGCTGTAGATCTCTGCAGTTGATCCAGAGTGATCATAGGCCTCTTGGCTGCATCTCTGATCAGTCTTCTCCTTGTATGAGCTGAAAGTTTAGAAGGACGGCCAGGTCTTGGTAGATTTGCAGTGGTCTGATACTCCTTCCATTTCAATATTATTGCTTGCACAGTGCTCCTTGGGATGTTTAGAGCTTGGGAAATCTTTTTGTAACCAAATCCGGCTTTAAACTTCTCCACAACAGTGTTCCTTGTTCTTCATGGTGCTCTCTGCGTTTTAAACCGTTGGACCTCCAACTGAAATGTGGCAAAAGGTCACAAAGTTCAAGGGGGGCCGAATAATTTTGCAAGGCACTGTATCGGTTTAATAACTGCTAATTTAAAAGATTTTGGAACATACCCACTGCTGAGTGAAGAAGTATTTTCAACAGGGGTTCTGTTATTTCTGGCACTATGTGTCGGTATAGGATCTAATACACAGGTTGATGATTTTGCAGAAGAGATGACTGAAATTATTTCATTTTCTTCAAGGGGAGTAAAGTATTCTATGTTCTGATCTGACGTGGTTAGTTTAACATCTGCTTCAATTAAATTGTCTGGTTTCAAAGCCTGAATTTAATGCATAATATTTAAAATTGTGTCATTGAAAAAGTTCATGAAGTCCTCAATATTGCATGATGTGGGGATTTCTGCAGTGGTCTTATTTCTAGTTCATTTGGCTATGGTGATAAATTAAAATCTAGGATTATTTTTGTTATTTTCTAGAAGAGTGGAGAGATACATTGATCTAGCTACACTAAGAGCTTTTCTATAGTTCAGGGTGCTCTCCTTCCATGCTATTTGAAATACTAACAATTTAGTTTGACGCAATTTACATTATAATTTCCGAGAGGTCTGTGTTAGTGTCTATGTGATCATTATACCAGGGAGCGAGTTTCTTATCTCTAGTCATTTTTCTTTGAACTGGAGAAACATTGTCTAAGGTATAACGGAATGTCGACTCCGTTCAGAACATTGTACAGACGGTGATCCAATCAGAATTGATAACTCGAACATTGACAGACGGTGATCGGTGATCCAATCAGAATTGATAACTCTGGGAGATTACTGATAAAGCTCTGTGTCGTAGTTGATGTGAATGTACATTTAATGCGGTAGCGTGGCATTGCGTACATTATTACTATGACCCACTTTAATTGAGACATGATAGTGATCTGAGATAACTTCAGACTGGGGAATTGTGAATAAATTTCTTATACTTAATCCAAAGAATATTATTAAATGTAATAATAATAGTAAGCTTATACTGTATACTTAAAGAGCATTTAACTTTAGCTGTCTGCTTTTCTGTTCATTCCGTTTTGTTTTTGTATGAAAAGAACAGTGTGCTTTTCGGCTGTACTCCGTTAGGCCACTCAAGGCTAAACTTCTACATAACAACAGTGTTAAAACAACAATAAAACAGTGAGAACGAGCAGACATGCACATGTGTATATATTCCTGGACTACACTGAATAAACTCGGATTCTCTCTGAGCACTGTCTTGCGTGCTTCTTTGAGATCTCCAGGCCTGAGCAGACAAATTCACCACAGAGCTAGATCCTCTGATCCTTGGAATAAACACCTGAGAAAGATGTACCTTATCTTATCTTAAATTAAATCTAAAGTGTGATCTGCTTTATGAGTGGGTCCTACAGATGTGGCCATTAAGAATGCACACAAGTCTCTGTGCACATGCACACAAGTCTCCATGCAGATACACTATAAGACACGCTCACACATAGTTCATGATTCTCAAGGTGCACTGTTAACAGCCATGTTAAGTGTGATTCCAAACCGCAGGGAGTGAAACTGCTCAGTTCAAATGGAACTGTAACAGTGTAGGGAACACCTGAACAACAGGTCTTCATTTCCCCAGAAAATCAGTCATCGCATCTTGAAATAATGCAGATCAAACATAATACACCATAAATAAAAAGGAATATTTAGGCATATACATGAAATATATTTCACATAATAATATTACAGATCAAAACAAGGAAAGAAGACGTACTGAGCTGCAGTTCATTGTGATGTGGACAAAAGGTCTAGGAAAGAAATGGAGACATTTCTTTTCCCATTTTTTGCAATGATTTTAATTAGGAAGCGCAGTCAAAGCCCAGGGATTCTGCTTTCTGTTGCGTTGTATTCAGGGAGTAGCATATATTTTTATGTTTGTTGCATTTCTGGGGGAGAATGTCTGAAGTTTTATCGATAAATCTGCTCATACTGTATCTGCGTGTGCGTTTATTAGCTTTTTGATCAAAAATCACTTTCACTTTGCAAAAGCCAGTGTTTATTGTTTAGTGTATATTTAAACGCATATACACAATAAAACATTATTGTTTTAGGCTAACAGCATACATTTTTTTATTTTTTGTTGCACTTCGTACCTGAGTCGGAGTTTTGTTGTTTGGAGCTGAATTCTGTTTGTTGTTCAGACGAAGAAACTCGCACTCTCCAAAAGGGCAAAAAAAACGTGAAAAAGGTGAAGCCCAATAGTATTAATACATAAAAACTAGTCTGCAGATCTCATGCTGCAGGTGTTCTAGGAGTCTGTGGTGGCTAGTGCAATATTATATGCAGTGGTTTGTTGGGGCTGCAGCCTGAAGGTGGCGGACACCAATAGACTGGATAAATAAATCAGTAGGGCCGGCTCTGTCCTAGGCATTGAGGCAGGACTCTGTACATGTTGAGAGGAGGATGCAGTTAGAATTCACTCAATTCTAGACCATCTTTCACACCCACTAAAAAGTGTGCTGGCTGCTCAGTGTTCTACTGAGTACCCACGGCATCCTTTTTTTCTGGTTTTCTGTTATACTGTACAACTCTTTTCTGTAAAAACTGAAACTGTAACTGAAAATAGTTACAATCATGCCTTTTCAACCATATGCTACTATTTGTAAAATGCTTGTTTATTTAAATCTACATATTACCAAAACTCAAATGAAATGTTCACTGTACAATTAATGCACTTAAGCACTATTAGTACACTGTGAACAAATAGTCTTATTTCTCACTCTCAACTCTACTATCAATAGCTAAATTTGCCATTCCATTTCATGTCACATTCATTCTGCTGTACGACATAGATGTAAACAATTTAAAATCCTCAATTTTATCGTTTTTCTCCCTTAGATTTTCCTGTAGTAGTAATTGTGTTGATGTGTTTCCTTTCTTCCTTGAATCTTGACTCTTCTATATATAATACATAGAAAATGTCACAATTTGACAATACAAGTGTTTTCACAGACTTCTACCAGAAACTTTTTCTTGTAAATATTTTTTTTATTCTCATACAAATAAGTCACAGCAGCAACACATTGGCTTAGTGGTTAGCACTGTCACCTCACATGTCAGGGGTTGGGGATCAAATCTTGCTTTTGGTCGGTGTGTGCAAAGTTTGCATGTTCTCCCTGTGCTTATTATGTTTCCTTCAGTTCCAAAAGTCTATAGACTAACTGAGTTTGTGTTTGTGCCACATCCAGCCCTGTGCCATAAGTTATTTGGGATCGGCTCCTGGCTCGATCTGACCACACATGGGATAGGTGGAATACAGTTGATGGATGGCTGGCAGTTTCTGGAATACTCAAACCAGAGTTAATGCAAAACTCAATAGCTTCTTTTCTGCATTCTCAGAAGGTGTTTTTGGTCTTACAATAAGATGTTCTTATAATTCTAACCCAGACCTTCACCGCTCTTGTTGATTGATATTTTGAGATACACACAGTGGCATTTATTTTAATTCATGCTTGAGGAATCATAGAGTATGACAAAGAAAATGTATGGCTAATCTGGACTCGAGAGAATAAATGTGTACTCTTTCTTAGCTTACTACACTGGTCATTAAGCAGATGGACAGTTTAACAGTCATGCATCCTGATCAGCAGACTTTAAAGTACTTTCACATATGCAGCATTTATTCTGGTGAAGTAGAACCTTAATGCGCAGTCCTTTGGGCAGTTAAGAACATGTGAATAATGTGGCTTCCAAATGATTTTAGTAAAGGAGATTGCAGTTAAAAAGAAAAAAGAACTTGCATAATCTGTGCATTGTGAACATAAAACACACACACACACACACACACACACACACACACACACACACACACACACACACACACACACACACACACACACAGTTGCCAATTTGGGTCACACTGGTAAATTGATGGCCCAGCAGAGGTCAGTGTAAGGATTTGAAGAGAGCTTTGATGAGGACAAGCAAGAACAAGGAATATAATAATCTTTTGGTTTTGTGAACTGTGAGAATAAGAAGAACTATATGGAAACAAGGAGAGTCGAGGAGTGCTTGAAGAGAGGCACATGACTTTGAGAAAAGCTTAAGGAGAAAAACGCTATGAGGAGAGAACTGAGCACTGAGGAGTTGAAGAGAGCGCCAGGAAAGCCAAGAAGTTCCAGGAGTACACCAAATTTCTTGCCAAAATCGCCCTTTGGGAGATTTTTCATTAGACTCCCGTATATATAAAAGGAGCTTTAGCATTATCACTTCAATAGATAGGACAGCAAAAAGTTCTGCTTCCACCATAAACTTATCTATCTCATAAACATAGCCACATACAGAAAAGTGCTTATAGTGCTTTGAAGTTTCCATCATTGGATAGATCCTTATCCTGGTCTTCCAGGTTTTCTAACTATAAGTACCATTAGCCAACACTATTATACCCAAAGACTAAATAAACAATGTTTAAGCAATTTAATCATTGCTTAAAGATTGCCAGTAACTTGGCTGTACAGACATCCTAGGAGCAAGGACAAAAAAAAAAAAAAAACAGTCTATATCTGGGGTGTCAAACTCCGTTCCTGAAGGGCCAACCCTCGAGGACCTGCAGAGTTTAGCTTCAACCATAATTAAAAACACCTGATCCACCTAATCATTAAGCGTAAATCATTAAGGCTTATTTGAAAACTACATGGCATATATGTTGTAGCAGGGTTGGAACAAAACCCTGCGGGTCTGCGGCCCTTCAGGAAAGGAGTTTGACACCCCTGGTCTAGATGCATGTCTTGCTTCATCACAGAGAGATGGACCAGTTGAGCAGTGCTGGAGGAACATAGGGGTGTGATTAGAGTTGAGAGGTGGGTGCTGGGCAGTTGTTACCTTTGCAGTTAAGCAACAGTGTGGGAGAATTCATGAAGATTGAAAACAAGCTGTGCAGCTGCATTATGGATCTACTGCAGACAGCAAACTGAAAAACAGGGCTTAAATAAAGGCAATAATCTAAAGTAAACAAGGACCAAGGTATTCGGACAAAAACATAACTCAAATATAAACTGTAATCTCTAACCATACCAGAAACGGAGACAAAGTTGAAATAAAAGTTGACAAAATTAGAGTTAGTGGGATAATTATGTTGCCCAGGAAGATGTTTTTTCTAATCTCATGAAAATCTGATTACATGTTAAAATTTGCCTGTTATTTTTCATAAAGGCTCATTTGCTTATATTGTTTTGATGAATCAATAGATCCACACATGAGAATGTTAATATTAAATATGAAAAAAGCATCATTACAGTTTTTCTTTACAGTTACGGAAAGAGTGTGCATCAGTAAAGGCAAACATCAGCTGAAGTGTAGAAAATCATACCGGTCACGAACTGGTATGACAGGCAGTTCGGGCAGATGTTATTGCCGTGGGCATAAAGGGCAGGAATAGGCGCAGAGGGATTGTTTTTAAACATAAAAGTCTTTCATTAACAAGAAAAAAGGAACAAACAAAATAGACACAGGGGCTCTGGACAAACACACTCGTACACACAGTCTCTTTAACATTTACAGGACCTTAGTAAGGTTTTTAGAACATGTAGGACTGACACGAGAGCTTAGGACTGAAGGGGACAGGAAGACTAGAGACTGAACGAGCACACGAGAAGTTGAGGAAGCACACTGAAGGCAAAGAGAGCACACTGGAAGCTAGGGGAGCACACTGGAAGCTAGGGAGACACACTGGAAGCTAGGGAGACACACCGGAAGCTAGGGAGACACACCACACACACAGCACAAGACTGAAATATCATTCAAGACACACAACACATAACCCCATACATACTTGAAATAAACCAAAAAAGAGACACTTCCACATTACCCACAACACATCAGAGCCCACATAAACAAACATAAGTAAAATAAAACATAATAAAACCAAACTAAACCATGTACCCACTGACAGGATTAATGCTCAACCCAGTTTCCCAGAACAACCAGCTATTTATAACAATACTAGTGATGAGCTACCTCGGTTCAGGTGAGCACCCGCATCACCTGACGAGGTGCCTTCTGGGAAACTGAGTTGATTAACAAAACTACAAAACAAAAACAAACATGTGCACATAACGACCTCTGGTGGTAGTCCCTTACAATACCGGGCATTTTTGATGTTAAACTAGCGACATACAGTATGTATGATGTCCAGCACACTCTCCTCCTACAGAGATAAAATAAAAAGGACAGTTGGCTTTCTCAAAAAATTTTCCCCACGCTATGCCAGTGCTCAACTTAATTAACATTATTACACCACCAGGCGCACACACAAAATAAAACAAATTAAAGTCAAATATTGGCTTACTGACAAAGACATTACTCAAAATATTACTCAACAGCTCCCCACAAAACATTACATTATCATGACAAATGGGTGGGCCCTCAAACATTGCCCACAGTAGAACCACAAATCCTTGTTACTGGGGACTTCACTGTAAGACATCTCAGTTCCTGGTTGTTTAAAATTACTCACAAATAAAAATAAAAATGAGGAATGGGGAAAGAGACTATGAGGGTAACAATGTGTGGAATTACAGACTGGCTTGCAGCAACAGTCTAACCCAAATGTGGGCACACACACACACACACACACACACGCACACACGCACGCACACACACACACACACGCGTACACACGCACACACGCACACACACACACACACACACACACACACACATACTCACTCACACACACTATTAATAACAAAGAATCCAAATGAAATAGTTTCTTTGTTTTGAGTACATTTCAGTCCCCTGGGTCCTAAAGATATAGAGTCTGCATCATAAAAAACATATTAAAGTAATAGTATTAAGTCCTGCCTAGAAAAATGCATTCCCACAAAGAGACATTTTAGGGGAGTTCATTTAAAGCTATAGACTGCAGGTTTGGAAAATGTGCGAAAAAGAATGACAAACAGCCATGCCAGGCATGATCTGAGTTTTATTTTAGCGAACATTGAAATTATTACTAACATGCAACATCAACATTTAATATAATAAATCTTATAAATCTTATAAATCTTATGCAAACTTATTAAAATGGAACATAATATGTCTGCTTTAAAAAAATTATAATCTTCTAGGAGAAATTATATCGATCTCATCTTGGATTTTTCTGTGCTGCTCCCACGCACAGAGCTGGGATAAACCTAACAGCTAATCATTTATTACTGCACTGGACCCTGAGCAGTACTTCACATCTCCCATCACAACAGCTGTTGTCTGGTTTGTTTTTCCCTTTAATATTTTTCATTCTCATGTTTTACTATTACAGATTTGTAGATGTTTTGACTTCTATTTACATTCTTTACACCTTAATTTAATTTAATAAGGGTTCTCATTCAACCAGGAAGTTCAGATTTGGTTCGGTTTACCTAATTTTTGACTGAAGAGTAGCTGCTCTCAGTCAGATCATTGATGGAATTTATGGAACATGTACAGTAAGTAAGTTTAGCTAGTGAAGGAGAAAACCTTGAGATAGTTTCTATTCAGGAGTTTGCTGTCTTTGTAGTCTTTCTTTAAAATGTGTCATATCTGTTGACCAGACAAAAAGTTTTTTTTTGTTTGTTTTTCCTCCAGCATTGAAACACACACACTCACACAGTATTATTGTATTATTGAGTACATATTTGATCTGTGTCCAGGCGAGACTTGTTTTTTCCTGTCTTGCATCATTTTAAGTCCACAGCTTAGGGTTTATTTCAGAGATGTAGCATGCTCTCATGTATTTCACTTGGTTATATAATTTATTTTTGTGTTTTGAATGGCTGCAGGTTTGTACTAATAGCCTGCAGGGCATGTGTAATTGGATCTCTTTTCATTTTGTTGGGAAATTGCCTAGTGATAGATGTGGACAATTACAAGCCACTGAGAGTCTCCTTGCAATCTCTCTTTCTCTCTCACTCTCTCCCTCACTCTCTGTTATTTACACACACACACACACACACACACACACACACACACACACACACACACACACACACACACACACACACACACACACACACACACAAACATACACATTGAGCCAATTACTCAAATCAGAGTTCTGCTAGAAGTCACGCTTGTAGGAGATGCCACTTTGATCCACAATTAGGAAATGAACTTTACTTTCAATTCTTCACAAAATAAAGGAAAAAAATCTGTTCCTGATGTTTAAACACCACAAATCTCAGAACTCCTTGGAGAGTGATGATAAGCACCACTGTGTAAATGGAATATATTTTTCAAACGTTTCCGCATATTTATAGGAAATAACTACAGAACCCAACCAACACACACACAGAAATTGTTGCAGACGGTGATGCAAAGAGCACATTCCCAGTCAGGAAGCATTGAGAAAGGAGAGAGAGAGAGATTTGAGAGATTTTAATGCACTTTATTAATGAAACAATGTTATATATTTGCATAGTTTTATCTTTTTTTCATCGCAGGTGTTGACTAAATATTTACAGTGTTTTGTGCTGGTGGGATTTTGTTGTTTATTAATTCAATTCAATTCAATTTTATTTGTATAGTGCTTTTAACCATTGTCATTGTCGCAAAGAAGCTTTACACAATCAAAAGAATTATTTAAGTTTGTATGGAATATTACTTGTTGCGTTGTTCTGTTTTTAATGACATGACTTTTCTCTGTTTTGGATAGTTGTAAAAAATGATTTATTTGCTCTTCAGTGTTGATGTTGGGTATGTCTGTATGTGGTGTCCTGCATCCTTCCCCTTCATTATCCTGTGTTCGGTGCTCAGTGTCTAATTGCGTGTTTTTCGTTTCGTTTGGGTTCTGTAGTGGCTGTTTCTTTTCTTTGCAGTGTTTTCTTTCTGTGTCAGTGGTGTGCTGGTATGTGTCTCCTGTACCTTTGCAGTGCAGACGTTAGGAAGGACAGTACATGTCTCATGTTGGAGATCTTACACCAGAGCGGCCGACAAACTTCCCGAAGCGGGCCAACCCCTTCATTATTGCCTAGTCCTTGATAAAGGGGGCATGTTTGATATCACTACTCTTGTAGCAGGGACAGACAGAGGAGTAACTTGGACCGTGTATCCTTTCACCCATATTCCACTCTTTATCAGTGTGCTCATGAGGTTGACTTTGTTCAGAACACCACCACTGCTTTATCCATCCGGGAGGCAGAGTAGATGTTCTGTAAACTGTCCTCCGGCACACACCTAACGCAATACCAGAGAGACAGAGTCTACCCAATGGTCTCATAGGCCATGGTGCCCGTGCACTCTCTTTCACTCTAAACTTTTAACATTTTAATAATCAACAACATTTACAAAATATAAAAAGTAGGGGAAAAAATTGACGGGATGCGAAACAGCCTTCCACACACCCAGCAACTGTGCAGTGAGAGACCGAGATTTTTACTATGACCTAAAGAAAGGCTACCTTGAGCTAACACAAGCTTAGTACTTTTAATAACTAAATTTAATTTGCATGTAAATACTTTTGTACTTTAAAAGTAGACGTCCTTTGTTTATATTTCTATTTGAGTATATATATACTGTATAAGTACTACACATACCAAAACACTTACATTACAGTTACATTGATTACTTGAGTCTCAGAATCAATGTAGGTCTCTCATAACACTCAGTAGGCTGCATAAACAGTACAAAATAAAAATAGTTACATTGCTGTAATATTTTTTTATTAACATATGAAGTTCCAAATTCCAAAATGATAACACAAGTAAAACACAAAATTAAGCATTATTTCCAGTACTGTATCATCAAGAAACAAACAAACAAAAAGGACATACAGAATACAGTACTCAATGAAAACATATAAATCATTGCTAGTCTTTGTGGTCCACTGGATTAGACCACAAGTTCTCTCTGACATTGCACCTTATATTCTATCTTACTATACACTTGGGGGAAAATCATATTTGGATTTACTGACATCTTCCACAGATATTTCTCGGCATATAGCATTCATTCCATCCAGTCGGGACATCTGATAACATGGACAGTAGTTGTATACCTTCCTCCTTCATGAAGAAAAAAATTACCTTATTACATATGGGGTTATGGCTTCTGTGAGAACATTATGAAAAGGCCACATTGGCCCATTTAATGATGAACATTTTTCTCCCTTAACCTCTTTTCTCACTTAGGACAAGTCTTCCATATAGATCATCCATAAATATAATGAGGTATGCTGTAAGATTGTGATGTAATGATTTGCAAAAAAAAAAAAAAAATTAAATTATATACAGTATATAGAATCATGTACAAGTTGTTCTGGTGGCTTTGTTTACAGTACTAGTGTAGAATGCATTAATTGAGGAGCCCTTGCAGACTGCTGAATAAACTATGCACAATAGAAGCCACTGTTAAGGCACTTTTCTTTAAAGAAATGGAAATAAATGCATAGTGGTTTAAATGATTGTCTTGGTTTCCCTAGTAGAGAGAACTAGCCTTGATAATGCTGCACTCAATCTTGATAGAACAGGACTATAATGCTTTGACCATGCAGTCTCTGGACTCAATGCTGAGCCTCATTGTGGAGGTCATTTCCCTGCCGCCACTATTCAGCCTCCATTTTTCACTTACTGCTCCTACTGTGCTCACTGCCTCAGGCCATAGATAACACTTCTCTCATATATTACTCTGTTCTTTTTGAAGGAATGTAAATGTTTAGGTCCAAATTAAGTTCTCAAAAACTCACAAATGCATGCACAAATGTATAGCATAATGAAGCATGAACATATGAAAACAAAGCAATGGATATCAAGGTTTGGAGGCATAATGAAATTGTGATTCCAAATGAAACAGCAAAACATAATGAGGCACTGATGTATAAAATGCACTGAAACTAAATGAGGCAGTGATGCAGATATAAATCAGTGCTGTAAAAGGAGACAGCAATGCATGACCTAATAAACATTACACAGTGGTGCATGATAAGGCAGTAATGCATAACAAGTAAATGCTGAATTATAAGACAGAAATAAAAGTAAAAAGTAACACAGCAGTGCACTAATGATGTAGTACTTCATAACAAGAGAACACTGCATAGTCACATAATGACGCATAATTCAGGGAGGCATAACAAGGCAGTGACACATAAGGGTCGGGTATGCTATAGTCAGTCCATGCCCATGACACATCACACATCTTGACGCATCCCTGACCATAATCCTAGAGTAAAGTTCTTCATAATCATTTTTCATTATGTTGCATTTATATAAGGTCAATGGACTAACCAGATCCATAAATGATTAATATAACCACATATATTCATGTTATAAACATATAGCATGAAACATAAACACTTAGACTACAGTACATTCACATTATGAGCCACAATCTTTTTTTTTATAAAAATGCAAAAAGTCGCATATATTCATTCTGCCCATTCTCATTCAAGTCGCATGAAAGCATATCGAATATGTATCCAATCTTGGACCACATATGAAAGTGACTCAGATCCTGTCTGAAAAAAAACATCAGATTTGTGCATTTAAGCCATAAGAAAATCAGCTCTCTGTCACATTAGGGTAAAAATAGGAATTGAGTCACTTTAGGATGGTAATGTGAACATACCAATATGTTTAACTTGTTACTAAAATGTTTCTGGTGTAAAATATAAAATGGTATTTAATAACATGGCAGTCCATTTATATATTATTTATATTTATATATTATATTATTTTATTATTTATATATTATTTTCAATGTTTTATTTTATGATATTGGCTAAACATTTCATAGGTGGCTGGATTGAATAAAAATTAATCATTCATGGAATTGGTAGTAATGCTTTATATTATCACCAGAGGAGGTGGTTGGTTTAGGGTACTGTAGAGGCAGCCCGGCAATTCGGTCAAAAGTCCAGGACATGTGAAGATTTTGATTTTTCCCAAATGAATCTTGCAGTACTCTGTCATATAGTGTTTAGAACTGACAGCTTTGAAGTCTTCAACCCATTTTTGTGTCTTGGTGCAATTTCTTAAACAGGGTATAACTTTAACGTAATAATGTCTAGTATATGCAGTGTTGGGGGACGTTACTTTTTAAAGTAACTAATTACAAGACAAAATTACTGTCATTAAAAAGTAATCAGTTATATTACTGCGTTCCTTTCTGATAAAAGTAACTAGTTAGAGTACTTTTCCATTGCAGAAAATGAAAACTCCTTTGTGCTTCCTCATGCATGTTGTTTTAGTTAAGATTAGTGGCGGCCGGTCAATACGGGGTGCAGGGGCGCCACCCCCCTTAAAGTTAGACAGAGAAGAATGCTACTTTAACATGTAATTATTTAACATAATAATTATTTATTTTAATAATTAAATAAAGTCATTTAGTCACAAAATTCCGCTGTGTTTCTTAATATAATTTATTTACAAAAAAAAAAAATTCTAAACTGTTTTACGTTCATTTGTGTTCGTGTACGCGGGGTGCCGGACAAACAAGTGTCTATGTAGGCACGTACATTTTTGAAAAGCATGTGACCTGAGGCTGAGCTCTAATTGGATTTTTTCAAATCATCCTTGGGGCGCAGCACTGTGCGCCCTGAACCCTCCCACTTTTGTTCTTAGTGAATCAATATTGTTATTAAATATTTGGGCTCATGTGATAGGACCATTCTCAACGAGTTTTATTAACGGTCAGCAGATTGTTAGTTAATGTATTGAATAGTGATTGATGTGGAAGCCAGCTAAATATGAGAGAAAATTCTGTAATTTGAGTTGCAAGTGGAGTTGGCTGACTGGATGCGATATGAGTCATGCCTTTATTTTATACTAGTAGTAATGATGCTTAATCACCTGATGAATGGCTATTAATAGGCGATTATTAAAAGTTTCATTTTAATTTTGTTTGCGCAACCCCCAAATTTTTTTGCACCAGCCACCACTAGTCAAGACCTTTATAATTATTCTACCATCAACACTCAGTGAAGTTTGGCCCATAATCTGTTAACTACTAATACCCTTATCTAACCTACGCAGGTTCGTGCGGTGGTCGTAAGTATGGTTCATCATGATTTACCGCGGATTTCGGCGTTATGATTAGGTTTCAATCTAATCATAAGGGGGGGGCCTGTAGGGCGACTTTCTCTCACACACAACACACACACTAATGGATTAGGAATGACTGCTGTCTGGTTCACGGCTTACATAAATTGTCTGAATAACGGTTTACATTTTTGAAAAACTAAGTGTACTGAGTACTTGAATGGCGGACCATCTTCGTGGAAAAGTGGAACCGTCCCCAGTCACCACACACATCCCAGGCAGAATACACAGGGCGTCCATGCGATGAGTTCTCCGATGAGAGAGCAGAAGAGAAGGAGAGATAACAGTTCGGTACGGTCACTGTCACACAATGTATAAGGTGATTATATATTTCATGCAGAGTGCAAGCAGAGACTCCGGCAGGACTAACTATGACAGCAAACCTAAAAGGGAGAGCCAGAAGGAAACACAGACATGAGGGCTGCCTGAGATGTAAAGCGACCAATCACCTCACTGTCAACATACCTGAGCGATCAGTGAGAGTGGGCAAGACAGCATCTAAACATACCAGTTCACCAGAATACTTTGTCCATGAGTCTCCCAGATCTTTACGTAAGGCAAATCTATTTACAAAAATGCTTGGATAAATAAATAGGTTTTAAGCCTATACTTAAACATTGACATTGTCTCTGAATCCCGAACATTAATTGGAAGACTATTCCATAACTTGTGATGTGCTCGTATCTTCTGGTTTTAGTGAGGACTCTCGCTGCTGCATTCTGTACTAACTGAAGCTTGTTTATGCACCTAGTTGAACAACCAGACAGTAAGGCGTTACAATAGTCCAACCTAGAGGTGATAAAAGCATGAACTAGTTTTTCTGCATCGTTTAGTGACAACATATTGATTATCTTGGCAATATTTCTGAGGTGAAAGAATGCTATCCTGGTAATGTTATCTACATGTGCTTTAAAAGACTGGAATCTATAATCACAACAAGGTCTTTTGCTGTTGCACTTGATGGAACAGAAAGGCAATTTAAAGTCATGTTTGAGGAAGTTAGTTAAAATTAACTAAAATTCAGTTCATCATATTGTCTATTTAGTGCTATACTGTGCACTCGTGAGTGCTATATATGTTTATTAACAAACATCAAAACAAATAATGACTAAAATGCTTGAATCTTTAAGGGCTATGACAGAAGGATGGTGGCTGATAATCCACTCCCAGCTTTAGTTAAGGAGTTAAGGTTCCCCGCCTCTCGTGTGTGTAGTGGAGCGGGTTATGGTGCTTGACATTCGCTTTGTTCTCTTCGTCCTAAACAAACGCAAAGCTGACAGATGGTAAAAAGCACTGGCTATAGACCCCCCCCCCCCCCCCGTCACAAGTGGTTAAATCAGCCTTAATGTGCATGCAAACTTCCAAAAACGTACAGATGGTACTCAACCAGAATAATGGTGTTACCGCAGCGACCTGCAGGTGTCTTGCGACGTCAGCATTAGGGGTGTGCGTTCGCTCACTATTGTACCATGTGAAATTAACCACCCTAAATATTCAACTTGAGGCTTGTAGTATTGCCGTTTAGCTTTGGATACTTTGTGACCTCCCTGTGCTAGCTTACCGAGTACCTTAAGGGAATCCCTATGGCTGGCTTCCAACGATGTCGAGCATATCACACAATCCTCCATAAACTGAAGAAGGCTACTTCCTTTCATTAAATCTTCTACAGTAAATCAGCTTCCAAACCTGATTGAATATGTGCAGTGAGTGTCGGACCCACTGTGGCATTCGCCGGTAGTACATTGTTGTCC